>VZRS01012862.1:21407-41407 GCA_013398055.1 Ifrita kowaldi
TTTTGGTGCAGAGAGCAGGGCAGCTGAAACCCCCCTCCCCCATGCTGTGAGAAGGTGGGAGAGGTCAGGCTGCAGAGCTGACACATAATGGCTGGATGGGCAAAGCAGTGAAGGCTCTGGGCAGTAGCTCTCCGAGCAATGTTGGCTGATGCTGCAACACATAAGATTCTCTCTTAGCCTTTCTGGTACTTTTTTTTTCTGATGGCCTCCTGTAACCCAGTGCCATTCTTCTCCACATCCTTTCTCTGCATTCCCAGCCTAGGTATTTCAGTTTTACAGCTCCTTTCTGTTAGGGTGAGGGAAGTGCTGGTGGGAACCTCCTCAGACAGGTCCTACTGGAGCCCAGACATACTACTCAGGAAAGAGTTAAACGTGTGGAGGAGCACAGCCAGTGCAGGTAGCTCTACTTTGCTCAACACGGGCTCGGGGGCCTGTGGACACTCACAGAAAGGCGGGAGCTGATGGCTCAGCAAGAAGACCCCAGAGAATCTCGAGCTTGGACCGTGAGGGGATGAAAGCCTGGGGGGTTCCTTAGTTCGGGGTCCTTCCTCGGAGGCATGAGCTTGAGCTGTGTCTGTGTTACTGCGCCATGAATAAATTGCTTCATGGATCCAGGCATCCAAGACTCTGCTCTGGGGACCCTGGTCTGGCTGTGTGAGTGTGGGGCGTGTGGAGAACCACACGGGAACCTGTCCTTGTCGGGTCACTGGAGCTGTCCCAAATGAGCTTTGGCTCCAGCTCAGGTGGTGGAGCGTGACTGCCAGAGTGGCTCCTTCATGGTTGGGCAGGGAAGTTTCCTGAACAAAAAGCCAGCAATTGTGAGCCCACCCAGTGCCGAAATTTCAGCCTAAGATTCCTGGAGTTATTTTTTGTACGCTTACAGACCTTCACTGCCAAAGGAGCTCAGTATAACGTTGACAAGTCTATCCAGAACATCTGCTGTGAACCGCCCTTTGGTTCTGCCAAAGCAGAGCTTGTCAGAAGGGCCCTTGGACGGGAGCTAATGGTTGCGTTTCCCCATTCTTATGGCAATTCCCCCTCAGTTGGATGTGGGGCCTGCAGAGTCCATTTATCCTGTTCCAGCCCCTTCATCTGGCACTCAGCACCTACAGGAGGGCAGGAATCTGAAAACAGGCTTTGTTGTGACAGAGATCTCCAGATCTTGTAGCAGATGTTGCTGGTGAGAAGCAATTCTGTTCCAGCCAAACCTTCTTCAGCTCGGCTGAGAAGATGCACAGAGAATCTCATAAGGCTACAGGCTTTGGCAAGGAAACTCAGCATTTACCAATGCCAGCTACTCTCTATATTTCTTTTTGAAGGCTGTGTAGCGCAAATGATCTCTTCTCTGTCTCTGTGAAACAGCTGTAAATTTCTCTTCCTTTAACCCCCCCACCCTTTAAACAGCCCTGACAACAGCCAACAGTTATCAGATGCAAAATGAACTATGTGCCTGGGATAAAGAGTTGTGTATCTGCCTCTCCTTGATCGATCCACTGGACGTTTTGTATGCCAGTGCTTTAATTTAAAATATTCCCAGGAAGAAGAAATCCCTGGTAATTTCCATAACAGCCTTTTAAGAAGTCTTTCCACCTTTAAAAAGACATTTGCTTCCCCTCTTCCCTCTCTCCCTCCCCAGCTCCACACGTTGTTTGCTTTAACCTCATCCTCTTTATACAGACTGCTGCTTTACTGTGTGCTGCAGACCTCTCTGCTTTGGGCCCAGATCTTGCCAAGATGTTTTTAGCTTACTTTAAATCAGTGCTTGCGATAATCCCTTTCCAATAATTCCTTGCCACTAAAAAACCTTTCTTGATTTTGAGGGAGGAAGTTCTGCCATACAGGTGAACCTGGGACTGCAGGATTTCTGCCCAAGGTGTGTCTGTTCCCTTGGAGCTGAGAAAATGTCCCATTCTGGTTTTTATAATAGAGATAACTGAGAGCTTGTGAGTGATTTGCCTACAACAGAAAATGGTTTTGCGGCGTAGTGAATTTACCCAAACTCTCTAAAAAATTAAGTCAATGCTGTTTGTTTTCTTTTTCTGACCGTGATGATTCTACCCCAAAGGGAGGGGAAAAGTCATATTTCTTTTAAGGATCAATTAACAAGTGAATAATGCATCGGTTTTTCGTCCGAGTAATTTTGTATGCTTTGATTGATTTCATTCTCGTGAATAATTCTCTGCACGTTGCCCATTTGTGGTGCTTGTAGTTTGAGGTGCTGCAGGAAAGTCATGTTTGAGTTCAGCAAAGCCGATGAGGCTTCTCAAAGTGCTCAGCAGCCCTGCTGGATTTTGGAATCAGAGGAGAATTGGGCCAGTATTGAGCCATTTACAAATCCACTCCCAGCCGACCCAATGCACGAAAACAGGGGTTGACCCTGCTGCAGATGGCTCACGTGAGGAGGTCGTGTACAGCCACCTAAAGCGTGGCAAAGAGGGCACTTCACGTGCTTGAGCACTGGAAAACTTGTTTTCCCAAGTAACTGGGAGTATGATAGTCTGATTAACTATTGAACTGCAGCCCCTATCTAAATTCACAGCGAATTTTGGAACTACTGCTATCACAGTCCTTCTTCTGTAAAATCACAGGGCTGGGTACATTTCCGACAGAAAAATTTCCATTTTTCCTCTCCTCTTGCCAGGATGCTATCAAGTGCAAAACATCTCTATTTTATGAAGTTCTTGTCCCTACTTGTTTTGGGGAAAAGGGGCCTGTTTTAAGGAAAAAAAAAATTGGTTACGATACTGTTAGTTAAGCAGCTCAGTGAAAGGTTTGTTATTTTGTTTTCACTATTAAAATATCCCTTAATCCACCTTGCTGGGTCTCTACCTCTCTTGTAATATTCAATCAAGCCCTTGTTTTGTGAGAAATGTGACAATGCATTGTTGGCACTTTACAAACCTACAGCCCTCGGCAATAGATAATGAGAGGCAGGGTTTTTTTTCCCTGTGCAGGACACAGTGAAATTTTAGACAGATGAATGCTAAGAGAACCCTATGTACCAAAGGCAATGTTTACTGCATGTAATACATATCATTGTTTGTCTCCTGTAGTGAAAAATACTTGTGTCACGCTGTTAAAATGTACTCCTGACAGAACAGAGCTCGCTATTATAGGGTCCATTGCTTAAAAAAATGATATACTGACAGAAATACAATTTAAGAAAATTTAACACCAAGGGTAGTCGACCATGTAGGCTACTATTAAGGGGCCAAAACTCAAGGCCGTGGTTTTATTAAAAAAGAGGAATAGTTTATTTGCTAGTAGTAGGTAAAGTTTAAAAAAAACCAACATAGGAGGCAGAAAGGAAAAAAATCAGCTTGCATTCACTTGGTCTCTGGTGTGTAAAAAATTAATAAAAGCAACAGTTCAATAAGATTTTATTGCAGAAATGTTTAAGTGAAACAGTTTAGGAATGCTTCAGATTTTTAAACAGTTCTGCTGCGGAGCACTGTGGCACCACAGTGCATAACAAATTGTTGCTTTTTAATGCGAGGCACACCCAGTGCTTTTCATAAAATGAATAGTGAGCCCTGGTTAATTTGAATCAGTTTGTGCATTCCTCCATATTTTTCTTTGATTTTAGAAGCACAGTGAGATTAGCAGTTTTCTGTGAGCTAGTGCTGTGTGGTGGCTAACCTTGCACAGTTAAATCATCCGATGTTGGCTTTAAGTTAATAGTGGTCAATTTATTGGTCACTAATTTGGATCTAGAATTTATTTGCTCCTACCCAGCTCTTTGCTGAAAATCTCTAATTGCTAGTTCATGATGTGTATCAGTCTATGGGGTACCAACGAGCCTTTTTTTAAAATCTGCCTTGTGCATTTATTCAGCAAAATCACAACTCGGTGAAGAAGTTTTAACTTCTCAAACACTAACTAGACAACTGTGCAGAAGGCAAACAGAGTTATGTCTGTATCCAGTAGATTCAGGAAAGTGTAAAATGTGAGTTTTGAAAGCTCCCCAACAGGTCTGATTTTGGGTTATGTATGGTGATGTTGTATTGCATGGATGTTCTAGGAAAGGCAGAGGATACCCACCAGAGTGTCTCTCCTAACCACACCACTGTGGGTTTTGGAATGAGTGGACATAGATCTTTCAGATTCAACAGACAGCACACTCTGGGGGGAGCTCCTTATCTGGAGATTTTTGGGAAATCGCCTCTTGTTTTTAGACTTGCAATAGGAGATGGGGTTTTTAGGGGATTGCTCTTTTTTTCCACAGAATGTCACACTATTTTTGTGTTCATCAACCCAAAATTTTCCCCAGAGATGAGAGGAATGGAAAGGTTTAAACACAAGAGCAACTGAACATGTACCTTAAGTCATTTTTTAAAAAGCGAATATTTATTCAGATGCTTCTTATTTTAAATGGAAAAACATGCAGAAAATTCTCTGATATCACCCAGAACCATATTGCATTTTTCATTAATTACATTTAGTCGTCAGGTACAAGTAAGTGACAAAAAATAAATGAACATAACAATGCAGGAAGATTTTTTTTCTGCATCAAAGTAATAAGAGGTTTAAATTTTTTTGTTGTTGCTCCTCACTTATTCCCCTTCCTCCATGCCATACCCTTATTTTGGCTGCTAAAAGAACATTTTACCATGCTGATGATAAGATTAATATATTCACCACAGTACAAAAAAACAAACAAACAAATAAACCCCCCCTAGAAATAATTATCTAATAATATAGCTATATTCCTGAAGATTGCCAATAATATAACACTGTGTGTATGAGTTAATTGTTTACCCTCCTGCCATGAAAATATTGCAAGCTCATATGTGCACTTTAAAGCACATCTAGAAGTTGTTCTTTGAAGGTTTCTGAATTTCTGCACTCTGAGCCTGGAGATTGTTCTTCATATCAAATTTTATTAAGTGATGTCATCACTTGTATTTTTCTGGTATCAAGGCCTAAATACTTGTTAAACCTTCAAGTTAATAAATTATTGTTGATGAAAAATATTCATTTTACACAAGGTTTCAACAGAGTTTGAAAGAGGTGGTGCCAAATTTAAGTTCTACTGCACGCTCTAAAGAAATATTTCTGTTGCAAACAGTTTGTTTATTGCAAATCCATTTTCTTTTGCTATTCATACTTTTTTCTCTTTGTTTGCTTTTTACATTTCTCAAAAATTAGGACACTAAAAGCCAACAAAGCCAACTTTGGTTTTCTAGTCAGTTTTACTTGCAGGTTCTGAATTCTGCAATGTGTGGGTGTTCCAGTCTGCATTAAAATTACTCAGTATTTCAATATAATTTTTTACTGTAGGGTTGTTTTTTTGTTCTGTCTCACTATACAAACAGATTTTTTAGATTTTTTAAAAAACTTTTATTTCAAATATATATACACACATTTTTTACTGAATAGCTCCTTTATGAAGAGCTTCCTTTTAGAGTAGTGATCACTGGAGGTGAAATACTAGTTCAAGTATAAACACAAAATACCAGTGTTTTTGGATAAAACCCCAAATAAAGAGAAATCAGATTGGACTATTTATTTGAACATGCATTCTAAAATGTAGAATCACCTTTAAAACAGCAGGTAACATTCTGATGGCCATCTCCTCTTCCTCAAAGTAGGAAGGCCTTCTCTCTGACTTAGAATAGCTGCCCCTTCCCTAAAAGCAGCAATTAACCTTTCCAGCAGTCTCACATGTGGCCAGCTGTTGAACCACTCCACCATGGGGAAAGGTCACCAGTGAGTGTTGGGAAACGGCCCCAAAAAGTTCTGAGGGGAAAAAAGGTTGTAAGTGGATTCACTGTGGGATTGGACATGCACCTGGAACCAGCAGCTGAGGAGAACAGGTGAACCTATGTTCCTGACACATTTCAATATCTTTAATTTCCAGATCCCAAGAAGCTGCTGGGGGGGTGAAATCATGGAGATTGGTTAAACCCCATCACGTAATATAGCTGTAAAAACCCCTCACATATGATTAAAGGGCTAGTGCCCTGTGGACAGTGCTTACCACCCCAATCAGAACAATTCTTTGTTTGTCATCACTTTCTTATGCTTTGCCTGGTTTTGCTGATTTCACCTATGTTTGTCTGGTGCCTTGATTTCAAGTTCTCAGCAATGGTGCTGTTGCTGAGACCTTTGTGGGGCTTTCATCACACCTCTGCAAGGGACAGAGAAAGGGATGGTTGTGTCTGAAGTAGTGCAGGAATTGCAAAAAGCTGCACAACTGGTTCTGTCAGATTTGGTTGTGCCAGACAAGTCACTAGAGAAGACCCATGGTTATAATTACGAGAGCAGAACTAGTAGAAGATGATAAATCTGTTGTGCATTCACCAAAAAAAAAAAATTAATCCTCCTCTTTTAGATGTATTTTTACATTTTCTCTTTACTGTATGTGGACACACTCTTGTGTGTCCCTGTGCACGGCAGGAAGTTGGGACTAGATGATCTTTAATGTCCCTCCCAACCCAAACTTCTGTGATTCTGTGATTCTACACGTGTGTGTAAACAAAAAAAGAGAGGGAACGAGGATAATGACTATTGCCCATTTGGTGCCAGTCCTGCAAACCTTCCTAATACAAGTGAACCCACTGAGCACAATAAGAGTATTTGCTTGTTTAAAAATTTATACGACTTACTGCAGAAATGCTTATGATGTAAGTGATATGATATAGCAACACAAAGCTTTTTCCCTCATAACCCAGGGGGCTCTTACTGTGCATCTACTTTATGTACCAGCCAGTACTTGTGTGGAGGTGCTGTTGCTGAGGCTGGCGTGTGTTTCCATCGCTGCTGCCACGGTGGCTCACCAGGAAAGGCTTCCGTGCAGCCCCATTAGTGCACGAGCCCTGTGCAAGGCTTGTGCGTGGTCACGAAAGGATGGGCCCACAGAACGAGCATTTAGAAGGTTGTTACCACACCCCCCTCCTGTTCTGGAAGCTGGCTTTCCTCCTCTTCCTAAGCATGCCTAAAAGGAATTGGTTCAGGGGTAGAGGTTGGGCACAAGGAGCGAGTTTTGCCTAACTTTAGCTGCTCTCACGGAAATTGAACGATGATGCTGGGGGGGGCACAGAAAAAAATCACCCTAGGAATAAAAACTGTTTGGGATTTTTTCCTGCTTTTCAAATCAGTGGGTGTTAGATCAGCTTCTATCAAAGCAACAAGTTCAACAATCATAGACTTGATCTGTGATTCTCCTTCCTCCTTTTCTTTTTCATGGTAGATGATGAATTTGACAGAAAACTCAGAAATGTTGCGGTTCCTTTTCTGCGTACAATTAATTGATTAAATGTGAGATCACAAAATTTTCAACTGAATTCTTTTGAGCATAGAATTTTGTCATATTTTTTTTTTTCTAATTGAGGTGATCTGATAGTGGCACCTATAGTTTTCTATGCATGGGCTTAGTTAGTGGTAGAAAAAAAAGCCATCATTCCAAGAGTAGTGTGCAGTATTTAATTTCAGCTAATGTCTGTGCCAGGAAGCATTTTAGTCAAGCTCTTTGCAAATATTCAGTGATTATAAAGCAGCCGTTTGCACCATTGAAGCAAACACAGGTGCAAATGTGAATTTCTGTCCTGTGTTTTCTGCAGTATTCACTGATTCTGGAATTTCAGGTCTCCTCAGAGCGCTGTGATTATGTAAAAAAAACAAAATACTATTTGATGGCACGTGAAACCCTTTTTGTTGGACAAGAGTTTGGAATCAAAATAAGCTGAAAAGAAGCTTGTGTTTTGGAAATAAATAGAAAATATGGAAGGCTATGGAACTATAGAGCAATGATCCAGGGGAAATATCTCTAACTGCAATATGCTGCACATTATTACTCCAGACTATGGGTTCTTTTCTTTCTACATTTTATAATCTATGAATTGACATATCTTGGATAATTAAAATACCCTTTAATTAGTTTTAAGAGTAGGGGAATTTAATAGGCCTGTGGGAACACTCTAAATAAAAATAAAAATGCTAAGCAAAGACTAGTTAACAAGCGGGCTTTTTCATTAGGATAAAACACTTCTCCCTGGTATCAGACATTTGTTCCATTTGCTCATAAGTTTGGGGTTTTTTTCCAGACAGACTCTTACAGTGTGGTAACACAGGGTCCAATCCAGGAAATTGGTGGGGATATGATTCATCCCTCTGAAGTCTGCAATCTTTTCTTCATGGAACTAAGGAATATTCAACGCTATGAAAACTTGCCCTGCTAGAAATATTGACATTCAGTACTGGCAAAATACTCCTAATAGGAATATACTGTATCAGCATAATAAAACCATCTAGTATGAGTGGAAAACCCATATTTGTACAAACACAGTTGGTAAAGTATTACTCTTTTTTAGACTAGCAGGTTTTTGGTCAGCTCAGTCAGAAATAGCACCTCTTACCCCTACAGGTTTCCCAGCAGGTACATAAGGAACACATGGCAGGATTTGTGGCCATTATCTGTATGAATAACCCATCAATAATTTCAGGTCAATTTAATACTTGCAGATGAATAGTGGGGAAATCCCTTAATAGAACTTTTGGGAAGAGTTAGAAGAAAAAGCAGCCTTTGCTTGTGTGGGGCAGCAGGTGACAAAAATCCCTGCTGAGCAGTGGCTGCATACAGACAGCACTAAGATGTACTCTGTGGGGGAAATGCTGGGTCTAGCAGGGCAGACTGGGCTTCTGTGGGCTACTGCCACGGTGTTCCTTTGCAAGGCTCGCCCTCTGTCCTGCCACGCAGAGCTGGCCTTGGGTGTGCTTCACATCTGATGTGTAACTGATTGTTCTGAAACGTCTCCCTGCCCTCTGATTAATGCTTCTCCAGCTTCAATTAAAATGTAGCATGAAGGGCTTTGGCCTTATTATTTTCCCCTTTACGTGCATGTCTGTAAAGAGGATAATTTTCATTTTTTTAAATTAAAATCATCTCGAGTTGCCCTCTCATGCTAAAATGAACCACATCAAGATGAAGAGCTCGAGGCTAGATTTCCAAAGAATTTGGACACAAGAAACCTCTGAGAATTTTGTCTGCCTGTTTCTCAAAATCCCGAGTTACACCCCAAAAGTCCTAATGACAACTTATAGGACAATTTTTTTTATTCAAGAAATGAGGAATAACTGATGCTGTGCAGGGCAGAGAATTGCTGCAGCTCGAGCCTTGTCTGGTCGGTTGTGTACTGCCTGAGGTACAAGTGCAGTGGCTCCAGTAGGGTAGCCAATTACAACAGTAAATTATGAACAGGAATATTCCTTATTCTTACTACATTAACAAATGAGATTTTGGCAGGCTCGTTTCTAAAGGGCCCTGTCCTAATCCCCTCCTTTATAGCTCTTACAACCCGTAGCTGGTTATAGAAAGACAAAGACTCCTCCTTTGCTTCGTCTACCATCCTTCATCGTCCTTAAGAGTGACTTTAAACTCACCTCTTAAGCTAGCAAGAATCACGGAGTCACAGAATCATTCAGGCTGGAAGACACCTTAAAGACCACATAGTTCCAACTCCCCTGAAAAAACTTCCCACCTAACTTCATGGGTGATAGGAAAGGTAGAGTAGACCATGTAACAATGGAACATGTCCTGAATTCGCCATGGGGGCTGTGCCAAACACATCTTTAAATCCTCAGAAAGGGTGGTAACTATCAGACTGGAGACATTGGAAGCCCCTCACTAGAATTTAGAAAAAGTTTTATTCCTGAAATGTAACTGGAGCTAGAAGAAAAAATGCACTCCAGTGGAAGATGAGAGTTGAAATTTGGGTGAAATGGTGAATTGGGTCAGTGTCTACACAAAAACATAATGTATTAAGTGAGAGTTAGTAAATATACACCACAGGGTTGGGCCTGGCAGAAACAGAAAAGCCTTAATAGTAAACAAAGGTAACAATAAAAGAAATAGCAATAAAAAGGAGGGGAAATTAATAGAATGAGGTAGAAACAGACAAAGGATTGAAGAGTTGTAGGGGGGAATAAACAAAAGATCTGCAATCCAAGTTAGCATTTTATCTAATGGCCTATGTTCTGCTGGCAAAAGCAAGATGGAAAAGACTGAGGCAGGCACCTCTGCAATTTTCACTGCTTCCTATTTTCTAGTGGGTGTCTTTTGGAACTTGAGGTTTACAGTACTGGAGCAGGGATACTGAAAATGTTATCCTCTGCTTAACTGTGCTTCAGTCAGGTCACCAGCAATGGCATGGAGCAGTAGCAGCTCCTTTTTGTTTTGACAGCATCTAAAATCTTCTCTACACTAAAAGGGGCAGGAAACTAGAGAATACTCCTTCAGTGCTGCAAGACTTCTCTCCTTTTAGGGTTATGGGTGGGTGGGATGCATGGGAGTGTGTGTCTGTGGAGTATCTTGCACACACTTTATGGAGCAACAGCAGCTGGTACAGGTGCCAGGACAGATCTGACTGGGCTCTGCTGCACCTGTGGCAGGGTATATTTCCCCAAGGACGAGAAGACATGGTCACAAATTCAGGGTGACCTCAATTTTGGAGGAAGAGTATGAAAATATCCAGAGCCATCCAAGGATCTCTCCTCCCAAGGGTGCCTTCTCCCACATTGCTCACTTGCATACATTTGAGCAGCACTTTCATTTTTAAGAACAACTGCTGCTTCCAGAGTGTATTCCCTTCCAGAAACACACATGGAGATGCACACACTGCCACAGACAGAGTGCAACAGAGAGCGCCAAGGGGCTGCCGTGCTGGGCAGAACGCGTTAAATACTGTGACCAGTTCAGATCTGCCTCTTCCCCGTCCCTCAAACCATCACGGCAATGCACCTCCTTGACTTCAGCAGCCTGCACCAGCCCTGGAGCAAGGCAGCCCTGGGATATCACAGAGAGAGTCCAGAGCAGGATGGATTTACCTGCTCCGACACCTCAGTGAAACAGGGTTGCTTCATTCACACTTTTTGCTCTCTTATCACTCCCCATCACTTCAGCTTGTCTGTGCTCGCAGCAGCGCCGGCTGCTCACTGCTGCAACAGGCAGGCAAGGGATAAGCTGCAATATCAGCTCATCTTCAGGGGCTCAGAGCCGTAACAGCAGTCGGAACCAAACAAAATCCCCGTTTCCCCTTCTCCAGAGCGATGCCCAGGAATGCTGGCTTTGCCACAGTGTTTTAATCTGACATATCTGGTGTCTGGCAACAGGAGCAGAGGAACCGGTTTCAGAGGGAGGGTGGTGAAACAGAGTGAGACAACTTTTGCTGAGTTAGTCAAGATTTTCTGGGGTTAGGGATATTGCAGGTGGAGGAAGATTTCATCCCGATCTCTGCTGTTATCTGTTGTCATGTCTGAGATGCAGTTTGGTGATCCCCATTTAAAAATATGCGAAAGGCGGCTTGTAATGCAATATACACAGTATAAGTGATCTACAGCTAGATGCCATTTCTCATGGAACGACTTTTGCTGATGCTTTTGAGATTTTTCCTCTACTGTTCTCTCTTCATGCTTCTATCCAAAAAAAATCCATATTAAAGCCACAGATAGATATTTCTCACAGAAGGTTCCCTAAGTTTCAGAGGGAAAGGGACTGATGTAAAGTAGTAGAAATGTCAGGTTTGGTGTGGGTTTGGTTTGTCTGTTAGGTTTTTTATTCCTGAAAAGAATAAAAGCTAGCTCAGGTTTCCCAAGAAATTTCAAAGTAGATATGGAAATATTCTCCATATAATGCCTTGCAGTCTCTCTCCAATACTTTTTCCTCTAAATCGTGTTATCTTGCTATGCCCTGACTTTGTGCAGTCCTTCTTTAGATCTGAATAAGTAGTATATGAAGAGAAATAAAGTCTGGATTTGATAGTCCTACAGAGCCTGCTTTCATATCACAATATATGCTGTTTAGGAAAAAATTACTCGAGCTTTTATAATATCCCCTTAAGTGTTTGCCTGTGAGTGTCTCCACTGAATTTCAGAGGCTGACAACTCCCATCCTGCTATATTTCCTCCTCAGCTTAAATTTTACCTCGGTGCAGCTCAGGAGGCCCCTGCTCTACATAAATAACAGATAAATTGACAAGACAACCTTGACCACATTGTGGCCGCATCTCCTGACAGTATGGAAAAATAAGAACTTCTCTCTTTTAAAGTAGATGCATGCTGAGGACCGTGGGGCAGGAACTGTTGAGTTTTAATCCTAGATGGGATTAAATCCCAGACTGTCTCTGTCACCTTGATCAAACTGCTGATGAGGGGGATTTTCAGGAGTGTAGAAGACAGTTAGGCATCCCTCCATAATTGAAAAGACCAAGAATTCACCATTTTACAGCCCTTTGTGCTCTGAATCCCCCGCTTCAGTCTCTATTCCTCTCCAAGGAAGGCTTGTGCCTTTCCCGTCCTGCAGGACAGCTGGGAGCACTCAGGAGTTAATGGCTGGAGTCCAAATCATCACTAAAACTCCCCCTGTTTGGGTGGCTTTGAACAAAGCCAGTAGCCCCCAAACACACTCCTTTCCAGAGCACTTTGGTTCATGCCCGTTCAGCACGGAACAAAGAATTAATTCTTCTAATTGCTCCCCCTGAACTCAGAGAGCCTGCCTGATCCCTTGGAGGGGAGGTGAAGGTGGGCTGTGAGATGGGAGCCCTCAATGCCTGCCTCTGGCAACACGTGCCTCCACAGCCCGGGCACGTTTGCTACCTTCAGGAAAGCTGGGGAGCAGCAATTACCCAGCACGGGCAGCGCTCGCACGGGGCGTGGGCTCCAGCCCCGTAACACATCCCTTTCTTAATGCGACTTGATGGAGATAGAGCGGGGCCCCATCAGGTGTGAAAAGCCCTGCTGCTCCTGGCGTGGAGTGGCCTCCAGACGGCGATTTGGCGACGTCAATCTGGTCATGCTTGATTTGGACACTTAACGTGGTAAAGCGGGGTCCCTCTCCCCCCGATCAACTTCTCAATTAGCAAGCTGCCTCCTGGAACGGCCTTGTTCCACAATCCCTCCGGGCCGCTTCAGGGGTCATTAGGGTGAGAAAACTCCAGCGCCAGCTCCAGCTCCAGCCAAGGCGAGGGGAGCCGGGAGATTTCCTAAATACATATAACCTTTTTTCAAGTTGTTTGCTTTCATGGGATTGATTCGTGGCACATTAAGAAGCTTAAGGCTTCTGTATCTTCTTTAAACTGCCCACCTTATCGCCTTTACAGCTGACAGTTTCCTGACAGCCGGGGTGTAAGCAGAGATAACTAGTAGGTTAGTACACACACATATATATCATATACGAATATTGTATACCCCTCCTGCTATTTTCTGCTCAAAAAGGGGACGGGAGGGAGCTTCTTGTCTGTAGTCTCTGCGGTTTTGGTTAAAGAGCAGCCGCTGTGAGCAGTCACTAATTTTAACAGCAGATCTGGAGTGGTGTACGGGGGGTGCCGATACCCAGCTGCAGCCAGAGCAACATAATAAATAGGCAAATTTATGTCCTCGTCTCCCAAATTTCTTTCCTTTCTTTATTAGGCAGCAAACTATTGTTACATTAAATATTCAAACTACACAAAATCTCAAGGGCTTTCCTTTCCCACAAAGTGTTACCAGTATTCATGCATATGAAGAACAGTAACCCATATACAAACGGCACCTTTTTTAATGAGCAATATATGTCAACATGACACCTTCTTATGAAATGCAGCTTTTTAGGTTCTGCCTTTGTGGATGTAATAATTGAGATGTTTCTAATATATGCAGTTACATTACCTGCTCATTGTTTGCGATTTTGTTCCTCTCCCAACTTTGTACTCTTTATAATGCTTCCAGCATTTGCCTGAATTCATGCTCAGTTTTATTTAATTAGAAATATAATTTTCTGCTACATTAATTATAAATTTGAGTGAGACAGCACAGAATTTCCTCAAGCATTCTTTTTAGAAGAGAAACAAAAATCACAGAGAGTGAGGAAGAAGCTATAAAACCAGATGCAGGTGTCAAAATATCAATACCTTTAAACTTAAAACATTTAATAAATACATGAGGAAAAAATATGATTATTTGTAATTATTTAACTAACGCATCTTTTTATTGTACTGCAATATTTATCAAAACAACCGGGTTAATGTCAGAAAAATGTCACGGTGATTTCTCTCAGAGTGTGACATGTTTTGAAAGTATACATGTAGAACTAGGCCTAAAGATGCTGAAATCTGAGTTTTGAAAACTACATCTTTTTAATGTTTATATTTTGCTTGAAATATTTTTCCCCAAAGCTGTGATTTTTTTTTGTGAACATGTCGATGATATACAGATATCAGCAATGCATATGCATACAGAATGCAATGTATATAGTGCATGTTCTTCTTCAAAGTACCCCGATGCTTTGATTTGTAACTGCTTAAGGTTTTACTTAAAATTCTGAACACTGCACAGAGCGTAGCCATTTCAATGGAATACTTCAAATAGTAAGTCCTAAAGGTGACACAACAAAGGAAATACCTTAGATACTGCAGCTTTTATTTATAAAGGAAATGCTCACACAGTCCAATGAAGGAAAACTTTACCTGTTTCCATTTCTATAGGAAGAGCAGTTCCATTAAACCAGCGCTTTGTTGCAGGAATTTGCAAGCACATCATATGATTTGTATGAGCAGAATGAAATATTTGCATGCCATCTAATGGAATTGGCTCGTATCCTTTTTTTCCTCATTTCTAAGCACTTTGCTTATTGCAAACATTAGGGGGGGGGGAAAAAAATCATCTCACTCACCATGCAGTGCTCATCTTACAGTGTTTTTTCAGAAAGGAGAAATCCCAAAGACAGGACAAGGAATTATTGTGTTGTGTATTGGGGAAAACATGGCTCTTTCCCTTATTATTTTCTGCTGTGAAACTGTTTTTGCTGTTTCTGTTTTGCACGTGCACTTACACGCATGCACACGCACGCACACCTCGGTGAGCTCTGCAATTTCCCTGAAAGCAGGGGTCTGGTAGTCTGAGTGCCATATATCTGAATGTCATTCTTGGGCAAATGCTTATGTCAGTTAGTAGCTGCTATAAATACATTTATATTTTTCATAGTACCTATCATTCAGGACTCTTAAGGGACTTTTGCACGCCAGGCTTCCAGGTCTTTTGATGCAAGGTAAAGATGGGAAAATTGAGGTGCAAAGCGGGGATGTTTGCACAAGGCTGCTTAGAAAGGTAGTGCAGGGATCAGCAGAGACCTCTAAATGTAAAAAAAAAAAAAAAAATAAAAAAGGACTGTACCTTGGCATTCCTAGTAGTCCCTTTGATAACTGCTGGGCACTACACACCTCTTCATCTCGGCAGAACCAGGCTGGCGTGAGGGGCCAGAGCTCTGCGAAGGGACAGTGACACGTCTGCTCAGGAAACGCTGCCACTTTGGGGCTCATGATGCAGTGTATCATCATCTCTCTTTTCTCTGTGTGCTCTTTTACAGCTCAGGCCATAGCTCTCGTTCTCTGCCCAGGTCGCCAGGGTGATTCCCATGAGCAGTGAGGTTTCTGGGCTGGGGATCACCACCTCTGAAAATGCAATTCTCCTGGCACATTTGTTGTATTCCTGGATACATATCTCTTAGCAAAACAAGGCATGGAAACACGATGTGAACCTTGTGGCTGTACTTCCTACCTAAGCACGTCTTTGCCTACAGCGTCGTGGCATGAAAGAGCCTGCTAATGATTCTTAAATGTTCATTACTGCAGATCTTCTCCCAGAATATACTTCTCACCTTGAATGACCCATGTGTTGAATTTTAACTAAGGGAACCCATGATAGTAAGTCTGTCATGATGCTGGCTTTTTTTTTTTCCTCTCCAACTCTTAAAAGCTTTTTATTATAGGACTGCTTAAGGCATTCTTCAATTAGCATGTGCTGCATTGTGGCTGGAACAGCTGTTTACCATTTAATAAAGCATGGCATAATTTATTTTCAGAGTCTAGCAACCGTCTTTGCTATTACACCAGGGGAGGAGCACAGAAACTGCATTGTTCACACTGCTCATGAAAGAACTATAGACTTTATTATATGACCTCATAGAACTATTAACTTTCCCCCCACTTATATTTCAATATGTATTTACCTGACAGTCTGTGCATTGATTTCTTGCCCAGAGATTCTACATTCTCAGTCACCTCTGGGGCAAAATGAAAAATGTCTATGTTTTATGTCCCTCACATTAGGCAGCTAATTATATATTTGTACCTTAATTTCCTTCCCTTCCCCTCCCCCATCTCCAGGGGCAAACTCCATATGCACCATTTAGACCTTTTCTCCTTAGTCAATGGAGAAACAATAGAGGTGTTGGGAAATTATAGAAGCTTGGCCACTGCTCATCAGGGGCTTTCTGTTCATTTAGGTCCTTTTCTTCCTAGATCTCTTCTTCCCTTGTTGTGGGGGGATGAGTTTGAAATGCACCTTAGTAGCACCTCTGTGGGTTTCTCCTTCCTCTGCAGCAATGTGGAAGTTACAAGTGACAAACTCATCGCATCCCTGTTGCAGGTGACACTGGTTCCCTTCTAGGAGGGACTGCCAAACATCAGGTGTGTGGATTTACCACAAGGACTGGTGGCTGCTGCATGGAGCAGCACCCGTGTGGCTTGTGAGCTTGAGTGTGGTGAAAGTCACCCTCCCTGAGGGTCCCTCCCCTCCATCCCATTGCAGGCAGTCAGTTATCCCAATCCCTTCCATCCCAATCCTGGCAAAGCTATCAGTGAGCCGTCTTTGAGATCAGTCCTTCAGGTGAGGAGAAAGGAGGGCAGGTGGCAAACAGAGCTCAGCAATGCTTTGTCACAACTGAAAGGTGTGGGTACAGCCCTGAGTGACATCCACAGCGTGCAGGACATAGCACAAAGCTGTAAACAAGCTTCCAAGATCTGGGAAGAGTGTAGAGACACCTAAGTGGCAAGTGGTGGCCCCTTAGCTGGGCCATGAGCCTCCCAGCACAACACTGCATGGCCACAGAACTTTGTCTGAGCCAAACCTCTGCACTGTACCAGTTAGACCCACCCCAGGCTGGGAACATGCTCGGGATATGGCAGTCTTCCCCTTATTTGAGTTGGAGTATTAAATTTGGCTTTGAGTTGCCTGAGTTTGACAACGAAAATACGTCAGCTGAGTATCTGCAAATTTTTAGATTCAGCCTGTGCGTGTAGATGGATTTATATGCATGATTTAAAGTAAAGCATGTGTAGAAAGATGAAGTTTATACGGTTGCTTTGTAGAAATGGATGTAATATTGATGTTGACTTTACTGGTAGAAGTTTAAGAATGTCACGATGCATGAGTGGTGGTGCAAAGCAGAGCCTTGAGTGCATTGGGAGGTCATTTTTAACTTGAATTTATTTCCACAGTATCAGGCATAGATCATTGTGCACCGTGCACAATCATCCCTGCTTTTCATTTGAGTCAATCAGTGTGGTTAAAGAAAATTTAGAATGAAACAAATTTGTGACTTGATTAAAAGCAGACAGTAAATTAGGACAGAATACTCCTTAAAATTGCATTTTAGGTTAAAACTGAAAGTTTGATGATCTGACTGCATGACTGAAGGGATGGGGTAACAGACTGTGACATAAACGATGTAGCTATATTTGCTCCTAGGATGAACAAGGGTTTTTGAAAGTTGTGTGATTTAGGCTTTGGAGTTAACACTCCATTGACCGAACAACAAAATTCCCACCTCCCAGAGCTTTTTCAAACCAGAGATTTAGAAAAGTGGTATTACATCAATAATGTCTGGTCATGCTTCAAATTTTTCCAGGCAAAATTAAGTCTGGTAATACTTACTTGAAATGAAAGCTTAGATTGTTTCACAGGACACAAACAACCTAATTAGGGAAGGATATAGAAGTAAATCTATATTTTGTTTTGAATGTCTGGTTAGGAGGTGTTTGAAAATGGAATTCATCCACGTTAACTTTGCATAAAGAATTCTTTCATGCAGTCTGCAGAGGAAAAATAAAAAAGGCTTGGTTGCATGAACATCAGCAGATGCAGGACAGTGTTCAGCAAATAGTTTGCTCCAAGCAGATGGAACAAACTGGACATCTACATTAAATTGTGACCCACGGTGATGAAAGCAGTACATACACCCCAAGTACAAAAAGGAAAAAAAAAACCCCTCTGCGTTAACTGCTGGACTTCAGTTTGAATACAATTACTTTCTTCTACAGTAGTATAGATTAGAAGGGCGTGAGGAGTAGCAGCTTCAGCTGAGAGAGATTTGCACCTCCTGCCTTCAGTGTGCAGGTCCAGCTGCAGACACACAAGACAGAGCCAGGTGGGACTGCTTCCACGTGCAGGTGAGCTAAAGGTGACAGCAAAACACACTCTGACACACAGCAGCGTGCGACTGTGCTGTGAGGCTGCAGCCGTGCCCTGCTGTCACATTTGTGTCTGCCTGAGATCCAGCCACCAACTCAAATTTTTAGCAGTGCAGGCCCTAGCTAAGCACCACAGCTCACCCCCAGCAAAGTGGAGATGTGTTTCCAGGCGGCACAGGCTGGGCATCCTTACAAACAGGGTTGGGAGAATCAGCTACTTCCAACATCAAGTTAATCCTTCGGTCCCTGAGTTTGCTGCCAAAAGAAAATGAAGGGGACTGAGGTGAAAGGGTTTCTCAGCTCTAGTTTGGCTAAACTAACCCTCTTTCCACTGCATTGCCAAACAAGGCAAGCACTGAATCAGCCTTTGATTTTAGCGGACATTTAAGCACGCTTCAGCAATCATGTGTGAATGCCTTCCTTAACACGTTTAAACTAATTGGGCTGTTTTGTTTGACTTTTCTCATCCTTCACCTTTTTTGCAGCATCTGAAACTCGGGACAAGGTTTTAAGCTAATCTGGAGAGGCATCTAAACCACATTATCTAACTGCTCCTATGTTAGGACACTTGCAATTGTACATTTTCTGAAATAATTCAGTGTCCAGACAGCTGAGCTCTCGTGGAAATTTGTCCACTTCACCACCTGCAGCTGGGAAGTGCTGGAAATCTAGTTTGGAGGCCCAGGGCTTCAATTTGTTGAGCACCCTGTTCTGCAACTTGATGATGAGCTCCTCTTTCAACGCTCCACCTTTGTCAATACAAGATTTTAAAAGAGAGTGGCTTAGAGAAGCACGTACAAGCAGCACTGAGGATAGACAGAAGCCAGGACTGTTTCAAAAGGGGCCATTTTCTCCTGTGGTCAGCTTGTTCCCCACCTTTTTCCTTTCTTTCTATGTAGTCTCTGATTATTGAACCAGAGTTAATTCAAGCAGAGCCACCAAAAGCCTTTTGCTGGATGCAAGTGAGCGCAGCCAGGAGGGCTGTGGATGAGCAGGGTCAGTGGGAACTCTCTGCTCTTGTTTCTTGTGTGGTTTAACTGCGACAGGCAAAGTGGGGCAGCTTCTCCTCTCCCCTTGGCTGGAAGCATATTTAATTTTCAATGAGCATTTAGAAAACTGTTCCAGGGAAGGGAGGATGGGTGGGAGTGAAATAAGTTTTCCAGGCGTTCATGAAAATGCATGTGGGACAAATTTACCTGCTTCCTTTTCTCCGCAATTTGACAGGGAGGATTTTCAAAAACACCTTGTGGGAAGTAAGAGAATATAGACTACTTAAAGCCAGTAGTACTTGTGTCCCAAAGTCACTTCAAAATGTCTAAGAAATCTCCATCTAATAATCTAAATAATACTCGGCATGTAAAATTTACATGTTCTCAAAACTATGCTTTTCAACGTGCTCTGTAATCTAGATCCTTAGATAATTTTTTTTGTCTCTCTCATTAACTTTTAGATTCTTTTATGTGGTTTTATGCTTCTCCAAATAGCATCTTATGTTGTCTGAAGTATTTGCTAAGGGCCAAATTCTGTCTTTCAGTGCACACAGCTTGAATTGAAATCCTGAATAATACACAAACCTACTAGGGAAAAAAAAGCTGATTGTCTATTTCAGTAAATGTCTGATTACATTTAAAACCATGTGTGTGTATTATTTTGATCCCTCATGCACTGTAAAACTGAGGTTTGAAAGTAGCATTTCAATTTTTTATAGAAACAGTATCTAGCAGGGATATTACAACGTGAAAATTAGGTCTCACCTCCTTGTAATGAATAAATTGAGAC
>VZRS01012862.1:43907-53359 GCA_013398055.1 Ifrita kowaldi
TTACGTAATTGAAAAATTTTAATGTATCTGGTGCTTAGCTGAAGCAGTTTCTGCGGGGTCTCTCATTCCAGGACTGTAGAAATCTGCACATGGTGGACTCGGGTGCAGTAAATCTCCCTCCTCCGCAGTGCTGATGATGACAATCCCAAATTGTTTCACTGCTCTGCAACATGCAAACTGCGGTGCTGGCTGTAATGGATTCCCACTTTCTCCCATGCACACACCTGCAAGGAGGCTGTGGAAGGTGACTCTGCGCCTCACACCCGGTCTGGGCAGGGCTTTCAGCTGTGTGTCAAGCACTCAGCTGTTGCACCTAAACCACCTAAGCATTGAGATGCTGTGTGATGCCCCCACACTGAACTTGGAGGCGGTGGGACCTCTCTCATCTTGGTGTTTAAACGTTGCTGTTGTGTTCCAACCTTAAAGCCTGGCTTTCCCTTTACTACAACCACGTGGAATAGCAGTACTGTGCACCTACAGCCCTTAGTACCTTTTGCAGCCTGGTCTGCTGCCCTCATACAACTCAACTGCCCTCATACAACTCAACTGCCATCATCTTCTGCACAGATGTGCAGGAAAGCAGAGGCAGTGCTTTGGTCCGTGGGTATAATAATCATCTCTAACACAAAGTCAGCCCACAACTCTGGAAGGCAACGGAGTCTTGTGTCCTTCCTACAGACAAGGAATGAAAGTCTGAGTGGGATTTAGACAACCTTGGTGAAACCCTTGCGTGGAGGAGACAGGACTGGAGCAGAATGTTTTGCAAAAGGAGCATTTATAATCTGCTTAAATAACCTGTAGTTTTAGTAATCAGGCTTCACAAAAACAGAAGTTGACCTGAGTCATTCTAACAGGAGCTGATGAGGACGGCCTTGTCCCAGCATTTCTGCAGGTGATCAGAGTAACCAGCATCTCAGACAGGAGGAAAGCTTCACAACTTCTAAATTAAACAGCCACGTATTCTGTAGGCAGCACACCTTAAGTAGAAGCAGAAGGTAAAAGGATTTAGAATTAAGTAGGCTTGTTGGTAACCCATGAAATTCAGTAAAATGGAGGGATGTGATTAAAAACTGTGTTCATTTTATGTTACCAAACTGAATTTTCTACAGAGCACCTTTGAATTCATTAGTTTAGAACTGCTTTTAATTTGGTGTTTCCCTTGAGAGCCATTATATTTTTCTGCTGTCAGCCTGATGTTGAGGAAAAAAAGAAAAGTGGCAGATGTGGCGTTTTCATCTAGTGTGCTTCATAGTTAAAAACAGCATTAACTGCTATGCACAAGCAGAGCATTACTTTTAATAATCCATCACAACTATTAAGTAGTTTAAATAAACTTAGTTTCAAAGATTGCAGCCACGTAGAGCTAACGTATTTTTTCTTGTTCATTATAATCCTTCTGTGTCACAAAAGGATGTGTATGTATGTTGGTTGGGATTTTTTTTTGGTGTGTTGTTTTTTTGTGTGTGTAATACACCCACTTGAAAAGTGTTGAAAAATCTTTCGTAAAGGGAATTTAAAAAGAAAATTATATAGATGTCTGGCAAAAACAGCATTCCATATTGTTCTTACAGTATTTTATACTTCTACTCCTGATGTGACTATATATAGTTTACAGCCTCATTTACTTTAATGTGCTACCTGAATAACATAATCATAGCAATAACTATGGTATAGGGTTGTAAGGTGCACGAACCGCTAATGCTTTCTGACGATTTAAATGACTTGTTCATAAAATGTTCTTTTAATAATAGTGGTAAAGCTTTTAGCACTAGATGTCAAAAATGCGAAGAATGTTGGCTTTTTCAAGTGTTATTTCTTTTCTAGCTAAAGTGTGTTTTAATAATAAGTAGCACCGAAAGCCAAGGTTATGTGGCTCTCTCCTGCACGGCAGGATCTAAGAAGACTCTTCCCACTTATGCAAACAGCTTGACCTCTGTCTGCACTGTTATGTAACGTCCCTAATGTGTTTACTATTTCTTTGTTTAGTTTAACAAGATGTTTCTTTTATCAAGAAAGGTCAGTATAACCTGCAGAAAAAAATAATAACATCGCAATGGGTGCAATATTAGTCTGCCATAAAGATCTCTTCAGCAAGACTGTGTCTTTGTGCTGTAATTGTGCAGAGTTGCACCACCAAAGGCCAGCCTTTCCAAAAGGAGTTGTGTTGGGAAGTCAGTCAAAGACCAGACTGTGGGGGAAAAAAATAATAAATTAAAAAAAAAAAAGAAAGTTAATCAGGAATATACTTCTTTCTGTATCTCCAGGTTATTTGGCGTTACAGGAAACTGTGCTGCCTGCAGTAAGCTCATACCTGCTTTTGAGATGGTGATGAGAGCAAAGGACAATGTTTATCACCTGGACTGTTTTGCATGTCAGCTTTGTAATCAGAGGTAAGAGAATTTCTTGGGTCTGTTCCATAAGCTAAGTGCTAGCTCGGCACTGGTGTGGGCATACATTCCAAAGAGGAAACATTTACCAGTACCAGAACCCCAAGGCAGAGTAAGACCTGGATATTTTTCCTGGGACTGATACAGAACATCTTTCATGACCTTGGCCAGAAAACTTTTTGTGCCTCAAATCCCGCATCAATAAAAAAGAATAATGTTACTTCCTCTCCTTCAAAAGGCTGTCTGTCAGGTTTAATTAATTAATATTTATAAAAGTCTTTGAGATCCTTTTCTGCAGAAGAGTATAGCAGTACCATTTGTCATTATTGCATTAATTTTGCTTTAATTCTTCATTTTTATCACATGTATTTCTTTTAAAGTACACATTGTTTCTTCCTGTTGCCAGAACTGTAATCATTTAAATTTAAAAGATGTTGTTCCCACCATTTCCTCTGTAGAAGCATTGGACCTCTTACAGTCCTATTTTTATTTCCATATCCAAACCATAGGTTATAAAAATCCCAAGGATCCAAACCTGACACCCTGTTCTGAAGCATCACCCATATGGCACAGTTGGAGAACGAATGTCAAAAATGGTAAAATTGTAACAACTGATTTTTTCAGAGGCAAATAGAGCCAAGTTTATACCAGCTACATTCGTAGTGGCCAAATCCCGTCAGGGATTTCACCGAGAGCCCCATTTCCGACTCCACCAGAGCTGATAGCAGCTTTGCCACTGACTTCTATGAGGTCTGGGAAGTGAGAGAGCCAGTTATGTCCAGTCTTTACTGCCCCTATTATTTTCAGTTACTTTTCAGTTATTGCGTGATCCTATTTAGCGTTTTATAGCATTCATTTTTTTTTTCATTTCTTCAGTTGTGATGAAACGCAAGATGTACATTTTTGGGGAAGCAGTGCAAAATTAGGAAGATAATAGTCTGACACAACAAAGATAGACACAGCTCTACATAAGCTTTCCTAACTCACCTTGTCCTACAGTGTATTATTTTTTAGCACTGTAGTCATTTAAAAATCAAACATCCCTAAAGAACCATAAAATGTACAGCTGCTAATAAGTGTAGCGCACTACAATTACGCTCTTTAAAAAAAAGCCAAATTGACCTTTTTCATCATGTTGCATGGGAAATTAAAATACCAGGCAAGTAATAACCACTGCTTAAACTATATAATAATGCAAAGTAATTATAGGTTCTAATGCTATTTAAAGTTCTATATCAATTTTGTCTTGCCACAGAACTGAGACGCCGTATTCCGAGCAAGGCAGGCAGAGGCTCCCACAGTACCCATTTAAGAGACACACACAGTGTCCTAGGTTTCGTTTCCCAAACCCTTCACATCCTGTTTTTTTCCAAACCACGGTTCTGGTATCATTATTAAAGCGCCTAATATATTTCTGTTGTTCGCTTCATTTATTACACGCCATAATGGGGCTGCATATCTTTAGTGTTGGTTATGCACAATTAGCACTTAGTTATTGTCTTGTCACTTCAGCCCATACAAGACAAACTTCTTTAATGTAAGAAGTCAGCTAATCTTCATCAGTCAAGCAAAGCAGACAATGTTTGTTAGCCGGAGTGCAAAAGATTTTCATCATAGTTAGCACTCTCGGGTCTGAGAAAGAGAACTTTCTTTTCCTTTCCCCCCCTGCCAAAAAAAAACCGCACAGCTGTTATGAATATTTTTAATATTCTTCTTTTACCATTGCAGCTGTGAAATAGTGTACAATTTCACTTTGCAGCTAACACACGTCGTAGTGTTCCCTGGGGCCACTGATCCCCCCGGAAAAGTGCTGTTAGGTGCTTCTGAAATGGAGCTTAGCTGGGTTATTTAATAATTCTCAGCCTCGTTACTCCTGAGCCTTCAATCTAATCTTTTATTTGATTTTTACTTTGCATGTATTTTGGGCAAAGGGTTGCTGAAATAGTCTTACAGGCATCTTAGACTGAGAACGAAAGAATGAATTTACCTGAAAAACAGTCTAGTTCATCTAGTGAAAACAGAGAGTGGTTCCAGGAGTTTAGAAGAATTACAGGAATTCTCAAAAGTGACCCTAATCCTGATTCTATTGCAATAGCTCTCATGGAGCCTAATAAAGCGGACTGCCTGTGGGGTACCTTTCTTCCTCACAATTTGGGACTAGTGGCCCTCTGAAGAATTAATTTTGGGTTTTTTACAAAAAATCCTATTTCATGGATGCTCCAGCATAGCTCTTCTGTGGTTCCTATGGCAAAGCATCCCACTGACTACGTTCTCTCATTAATAGCTTCAAATCTTTTGTTTTTTGTTACTTGTCTAACAGTAAACCCCCACATTGCTAGACACCTGAACCATCAGCAGCTTTGGGGTTTTCAGATCTACTGTGAAATCTTTTCCCCTTTTCTTTTAAACAGAAAAATCTTGTCAGTCACCATGTCATTAATAATTTCTGTTGTCCTTTAGGATCCTTTTTTCTCCCTCTGCTCAAGGTAATCAAAACCACACAGCAGATTCTGAGTGAGGATGTGTTTATAAGACTGCAGTTTAACTTTATTAAGTTTATGGTTTTTATACAAAATAATGTTATTGAGGGGTTTTAGATTTGCTCTTTCCTTTCACTCCAGCCACTGATTCCACCAACATGGAACTTATTTATCAAAGAGAATATTTTTATCCGCAAGCACATCAACAATATCCAAAAATCACCAATGGGTGTATCAAGGCTCACCAGCTATCGCAAGACCTGCTTAGCCTTATTCCACAATTTCACATTATTTTCCCCCCTTAAGTTTTAAAACCTTTGGGTCATTCTCTACAGAAGATCTGCAGAGCACGTAGTGCTCTCTGTTTGAGTCCACATTTCATTTTCAGCTATCATCTGCCAGTTATGTTTTTTCCCATCAGAATGCATGCAATGTTCATGAGTATAAGGAACTGTTTTCTTCAGACTGCACTACTTTGCCAACACTGAATTATTTTTTTTTATGTTCTGTGCCTGGTTGTTTCTTCCAACACCTTCTGCTTCTCAAGCTAGGTAATATTTATATTAACACACATCTCACTGATCCTTTGGGGCAGCCCATTCTTTGGTCTTGCTACCGCATGACCTTCACATTCCTACCCTTTAAATAGTTGATCCTGGCCCAGAGAGATGCCTTCCCGTTTTTGCCTAGTGCTCTTTGTGAAGATGCAGTGATTTTTCTGCTTTTATGGATGACTCCACTGTTTGCTTTATTATTTTTGAGTATCTACAACTCACCATCCAGTGCAAGTCTCGGTTGGACGGTAATTAGACTCCCTTCACTTAAAGGGACTTTTGTTTGGGCCATGAACTCCAGCTCTGAACTGACTCATAACATGCCTGTCCCTTGCTTGGCCTCCTGAATGTGACTTTTCAGAGTGAGGAGAAAAAGGCATTGTCTCACATACTGTATTCCAGGAAGACAGACTATAGGCATAGGCCTGAAAGAGAGCTCCTGAGCCACTAAGCCTGGTCCCTGGTGTCAAATAGGCACTGTCTCCTATTTTCCCTTTCATAAAGCTATTCAGCTCTAGGATCTAATTGCTCCAGCCAGCCAGTTTTTGAGATATTTTCCCCATGTTTTTCTTGATACTGATGCTTAAAGCTGTAGCAATTTTGTGAATATTAAGCTCTGCTCCTAGCCTAAAGGTTTTAGCTTCCTCTTATCTCTCATGTCTCTGTCCAGCTTACTCCTAATTTGAAGTTTTTCCATCGCCTAAGTACCTGCAGAGCTTAGTGACAGTCATCTTAATGGTGCGAGTGTTCCCCTTTCTTCTCTGTAAACATATTTAACTTCTCCTCAGAAGCCCTTCACCTCACACTGACAGTAACCTAAATATACTTAATTTCTGCAGAAAATGTAAAGGGAGGGGCAAGGGGGAGGGGAAAGGAAACCACTGGAAAAATAAACTTGTAAACAGACACTGCCTTTCACACTTTGTCAGGTTGCATGTGTGTGACTAAGAAAATGGAGTGGAAAATCTTGCAAGTGGGCTCAGCTGTATCTGTGCTTGTCACTTTTGACTACAGCGATGATGTCAGTCTGCCTTCGGCTTTCCCACTTCCCAGAGTTTATGTGTCCTTCCTCTCACTCTCTGTCGGCGTCTTTAGCAGCTTGTTCCCTGCTTCTGTGATATTTTCTCCCTGCCGTTTGAAGTCAACTCAGAGTATGGCTTAAAACCCCCATCTGCTATCACTGAGAGGTGTTTAAATCAGCTGTTCTACCCTTCTATCTGAAAGCCTTTATTTTAATAGAAACTGGACTGAAAATGGTTACACACTCACTGAAATTGCTGTCCTGATGTAGCTGCAAACACTTACCTCCAGTATAAACTGTAAAATGCCCACACAATGCTGCCTTTGTTCTCTGTCAAGCAGGGGAGAGGGAATGCAATGCCAGGGACATCCTTATTTCAAACACCAATATTAGATTTTTGCATGAGCAGTCATTTTATGAATTCTGAAGGCCTGAGTGCTGCTTATTTTCATTGAATTTAGAATTCAAAATTTAGAATACAAATTAACATATTGTCCATACCTGCTTTTTATAAAATAGTACATGAAAGGCACCCCAAGTGGAGGTTTGCCATTTTAAGTTGAACTGGCATTCTGTGTCTATGTATTCTGCATGGTACTGGTGAAAATGTGCAAACTCAGGCACAGCTCCCATTTTCCAGC
The DNA here is from genome assembly GCA_013398055.1 of Ifrita kowaldi. Lineage (NCBI taxonomy): Eukaryota > Metazoa > Chordata > Aves > Passeriformes > Cinclosomatidae > Ifrita > Ifrita kowaldi. The sequence continues at coordinate 50,991 of VZRS01012862.1, forward strand.
CTTTGAAACGGACATTTTGACAGAACCCCAGAATTAACAAACCACAGGTGTGGGCTGATGAACTGTGATGTGAAAGAGTGGCTTTGTTCTCTTAGCGATGCACAGAGATTAACGTTGATGTGAGTCGTACTGGAAGCTCAGCATTTAAAAAGAGACGGAAGGGGAAAAGCAGAGCCCAAGTTACATCACTGATTGCAAAAAGCAGAGGGGAAGGGTGTGGGTGTGGTAAGTCTGAGCTGTCTTAATCCTCAGGAAATCAACCAAATGCTTCCAGATTTTGTTTCTTTCTACAGTGACAAAGATCTAACTTTACCAGAGGAGGCACACACACACCCATCTTCATCCACAGCAATACTTCTCTTGCTTTCTTATGAAGTCTTCAGTACCTTGACACACGTCCTGTGCATCAGAAAAGATGACAGACAGCAGTGAGATCTCCTTAAATGTCTGTTCTGAACAATGAAAGAACTACTTCTCAAAACGGAAGTTTTATACTTCTTGTGCTTAGTCTAGGCACACCTTCCCCTTCCAAACAAGGTGATAACAGAGGTCATTTTGTAATATAAATGGCCTTCCTTTTGCCATTGTGAAATATGACAGGAGTTCTAGAATGTAGGTTAATTATAATGGTCATTCTACTAATGTCACAGTCGTGTCAAAAGTACTATTATCAATTTATGGTGCTAAGTCCAATCTGGCATGTTAATGCAGCCTATTGTATATTCTTTCCTGCTCATCTTGCATGCCTATTAAAAAAATTGGGTGAGGGTTTTAGGGAAGGCTGAAGACTACCATCTGCCTGCTAGAAGAGTAATAATCTTGCCTAATTATATACTCCTAACACAGGGGCATCTTAATGTGCTCCTCCACTCCATTTAATATATGTGCCCAAATGGTGCCCTGATTTACATCCTATGCCAACTCCATTCAAAAAACCCCAACCTTAGTGAGAGGCTAGGCTTCAATTTACCCTCCCATTTTAAAGCTGAGCCAGGTTTAAATCTTGCAGTGTGCAAACCCAATCTGAAGTAGTTACAGATATAGCTCTGTCACTTCAGAAGAGGCTAAATTTGGTTTTGAGAGTCAAATAAGGTTGAAAGTGTGAATGGCCAGAATTCATCATACTTCATCTGCTTACTTGCCCTGTCTCGTTGTACCTGGGAGCCAGCATGCCAGGATTAGAGGTTTTTCACCTGGTGCTTACCTCTTTGTCACCTAATGAGCGCACAATTCACACCTTTAATACCCAGGGTCCCACACAAGCCACACCACCAGCCTTTGCCAAATATGCTTGTCACCGAGCTTGAATGATACGAAAACAGTGTGCAGAATCTGAACCCGCAGTATCACAAGCAACAGATCTCCCCCAAGGCACAGAGGAGCACCCAGAGGATGTGTTCCCATGCAGACAGACCCCACCCCACAGGTTGTCCCACAGCCAAGAGTGTCAGACAGGCCACTGGCAGCCTCTCCACGAGACAGCTGCACGCTTGGAACGTAGGCGATCTGTGGAACTGTGTATGTTTAGAGCCACTCATGCATAAAGCTGTCACATGCCACGTAGACACAGGTGGAGCACTTCTGGCTCAACACATCAGCATTGCAAAAGCAAAAGGCATTGACACTTTTTATTGGGAAAGGCATCCTGACACTGCCGTGGAGCTGGTGCAGTTTAATTCCAACTGTGTCACTCCTCTGAAGGCTGAGAAACAAAACCCTTCAGCCAGGATTTTCATGCAAGCAATGTTGCAAGAGGTCACATGTGTTAAGTATTGCCATGCAAGCGAACTGCACTTCAGCAGTGTATTTTTCATTTACCAAATACTTTAAACAAATTAGTTTGCTAAGGTCTGCCTTACCCTGGAACCAAAGGAATACACAGCTGAATAACATTCTCAGTGCGTTCTTTCTGATGGGTGCAAAAATGGTTTTGTCTCCCACTGGTGCACTGGGTTCGGGGGGGTTTTTGTTTGTTGTTTGTTAATTTTAATTGTGACTTCTTCGGAAAAAGCAAATTTTACATGTTGGCACTAGTCAAGACTTCTTTACCTAATCTTGTAAGGCGCACAAAAGAATTTTTCTCAGCATTGCTGTCAACGGACAAAAATACTAGAAAATGGAAACTAGAAAAAAAACACCAAAGAACAACTTTTATGCATGAATTCTACATTTCACCATAGCTACTCAAAATCATTTTGTGTTGTTAGTAGCCTAGTATACCAGGATTGGGGTGGGAAGAATAATAGCAACCTCTAAATTCTGTAGAAGAGTGTTGACCATAAATAACTTAAAGATTTCGGGATCCTTCCATAATCTCTATTTTCAATCATCATCAGCAGCAGGCAGTAATCCCACAGAAAAAAAAAAAA
>VZRS01012862.1:53444-125943 GCA_013398055.1 Ifrita kowaldi
CCGCACGCGGCAGTAATCCCAAAGAAAAAAAAAAAAGTCCACAAATAAACAAACCAATTTTCCTTTAAGAGCAGAGCTAATTCTTTTCAATCCACTTTTTTATTACACTATTTTCCCTCTATCTATTTAGCTAGCATAAGGATAAATTTCCAAAGCTACCCAGTTGGAAAATAAATGGGTTCACTGTTTGTCTAGCATTCCAATCTTCACAAATGTAAATCAGTCCAACTGCTACTCATTTAAACCTCCAACTTCACAAAACATTAAAGGACTGCTTTCCATACACAATTTAATCTGTGACAATTCACCAAGATTTCTGCCTGAACATCATTAGAAATTGACTATCTGATAAAGACAGGCCACTATCAGGGGTCAGGTGGGTCAACCTGTGTCATTTATGGAGTTTTACTGGGTCAGCTACAGCAGGCACCACTATTTGAAGGTTAAATTGTTACAATTAAATACATATGCAGCTATTCCCATAACTGCTGTGCTGTTAAATCTACCGTAAACAACACAAGCATTTATATCTGACCCTAATTGTGTCAAAGGTGTCACCATTTGGAAATTATATAAAAAAAAGGACATTATAATCAGTTACACATTAAACAATACTTTATGTACTGAGATCCATAATTAGCTGGTAGAAACTGGTTTCATTTATTCACATCAGTGTTAAGGGGTTCATTTAGGTTACTTTCTTTCATTTTAATTGGAATAAGGCAAGCAGTGCCTCCCAATATATTTCATAGCTGGAGAGTTCACTACAAACAAAGGCATGTAACCCTGCCAAGGCAGTCACTAGGGAAACTTTTTTTCTGCATTGGCCCCATTCACTTCTCCCTAACTATCTTCAAGAAGATTGGCTTTGTCAAGGGAAAGGGTTGAGGGGTGTGTCAGGGAAGAGCCTTCTTAAATTCAAGCGTATTTTTTAGCTGGGAAATCCTACTTTACTCTAAGTTTGAAGTCAGCCAGCCAGGAGCATTAATATTATGTGATTGTCCTACTCATCAGAGAAAAGCAAATGAAATCTCTCAGTAGCGTTTTGCAGCAATCAGATCATTCCGATGCACGTAATAGTATAACGAGGTAGGTATACTGATACCACAAGAGAGAGAGTAGTTAGCTGAGTAACTAAATTTATGATCAACTCCTACAGGAAAAAAAGAAAAAAGGTTTCTCTGCATGCCTGCGTGTGTCTAGTTTGCACCACAGTATCTGTAAAGTTCTGTGTGTGCTACAAACAGTTCCCAGAATCACCATCTTAAATCAAATCGAGTGAAATATCCAACTGGAACATAACAAGAAATTCTTACTGGCACACAAGACAATTATATCTCAGACAAGCTTTCCACTGCATGCAATCACTTTGTCTTCTTTATGGTTTGCACAAAAGCAGGACATTTACTTTTCACTCAGCTGAGGAGTGTGGGATATTTATTGGGTTTTATCTGTGTGCCGGTGACCCGATCCAGGACTCCCACAGCCCATGGTGGGCTTTGAATGAGGTCTTTGGCTGGGGAAGCAAAAGTGCCTGAATGCACTAGATTTTGTTGAAAGCACAGGGTTAATTGTGGCACCAGGGCAATTCCTCTGCTGGGCTTTCCCACGTGCACACGTGTCTGCGGGCGCTGTCCGGCCAATGCTTGCTCTGCAACCCTCACCTGTAAGACCACGTCATATCATTGATCCTCAAACTATCTCCTTCTTTTCTTTTCTCTTTACTATTTCAATTTCAGATTTTGTGTTGGAGACAAATTTTTCCTGAAGAACAACATGATTCTGTGCCAGACAGACTATGAGGAGGGTTTAATGAAAGAAGGCTATGCACCCCAGGTTCGCTGATCGGATGCCACATCATTAAGAATAAAAAGCACTACGTTCTTTTATCTTTTTTGCTCAACATGTATATAAGAAATGACACAGGAACCTACTGAATAGCATAGATATAGGGAGACAGAATGGTTGCGTGAAATAAAAGGCGGACTGCATCTGTATGTAGTGAAAATTGCTCCAGTTCAGAGTTGAATGTTAATTAAAAAGGTACTGTATATACAGCTGGATTCTTTTTGCTTGCTCTTGGGATTTTTGGTTTTTTTGGGGTTTTTTGTTTCTTTTTGTGTCATTTGGCATGAGATGTTTATTTTGGACTATTGTACATAATGTATTGTAATATTTGAAGCACAAATGTAATACAGTTTTATTGTGTTACCATTTGTGTTCCTGTTTGCTTCTTTGTATTGTTGCATTTAGTACAATCAGTGTCTAAACTTACTGTATATTTATGCTTTCTGTATCTACCAGCTATTTTAAATGAGCTGTATCTTTCTAGTAAAAAGCATTAAAGAGCAAATCCCAACCATTATGCTACACTTAGAGCTTAAGAATACTGTTTACATTAAAACTATTTAGAAAACTAATAACTAGCAGCACCTGCTGCTAATGATGCTATGGTTAAGGGTCTATCAGCACTTCTCTTACAAGCCTCTATTTTTCAGGGGTTAAGCATCTGCTGTTTAATTGCATGGATTTTCCTCGAAGAGCACTTTTATTTTACTACAAAATTTTGAAAAGCAAATCTGACTGGTTTGAGATATATTATAAAAGGTGCAAAAGTTAATGATTTTGGGTGCTGCTTTTGTGCCCCTTAGGCATTCCAAATGCCTGGATTTGATTTTTAATTTAGCTGGAAATTAAGCCCTAATGCAAACCAGTGCCTCTGGGTATCTTATTTTATATATATATATATATATATAAAAATATATATGTTATTTTTCTGAAATCATTAATTTGGGGGGGGTGGGGAGGAAAGGGAGAAGGTTTCTGTTTATATACATTTTAAAAAATTCTTAAAATTTTAGAGGTCTCTCTCTCCCTCATCTCCCTCTCTCTCGTTCCTTTTCCTTTTATTTTTTTTTTTTTTTTTTTTTTTTTTTTTTTTGGGTTTTTTTTTTTTTTTTTTTTTTTTTTTTTTTTTTTGGGTTTTNGCAATCACTTTGTCTTCTTTATGGTTTGCACAAAAGCAGGACATTTACTTTTCACTCAGCTGAGGAGTGTGGGATATTTATTGGGTTTTATCTGTGTGCCGGTGACCCGATCCAGGACTCCCACAGCCCATGGTGGGCTTTGAATGAGGTCTTTGGCTGGGGAAGCAAAAGTGCCTGAATGCACTAGATTTTGTTGAAAGCACAGGGTTAATTGTGGCACCAGGGCAATTCCTCTGCTGGGCTTTCCCACGTGCACACGTGTCTGCGGGCGCTGTCCGGCCAATGCTTGCTCTGCAACCCTCACCTGTAAGACCACGTCATATCATTGATCCTCAAACTATCTCCTTCTTTTCTTTTCTCTTTACTATTTCAATTTCAGATTTTGTGTTGGAGACAAATTTTTCCTGAAGAACAACATGATTCTGTGCCAGACAGACTATGAGGAGGGTTTAATGAAAGAAGGCTATGCACCCCAGGTTCGCTGATCGGATGCCACATCATTAAGAATAAAAAGCACTACGTTCTTTTATCTTTTTTGCTCAACATGTATATAAGAAATGACACAGGAACCTACTGAATAGCATAGATATAGGGAGACAGAATGGTTGCGTGAAATAAAAGGCGGACTGCATCTGTATGTAGTGAAAATTGCTCCAGTTCAGAGTTGAATGTTAATTAAAAAGGTACTGTATATACAGCTGGATTCTTTTTGCTTGCTCTTGGGATTTTTGGTTTTTTTGGGGTTTTTTGTTTCTTTTTGTGTCATTTGGCATGAGATGTTTATTTTGGACTATTGTACATAATGTATTGTAATATTTGAAGCACAAATGTAATACAGTTTTATTGTGTTACCATTTGTGTTCCTGTTTGCTTCTTTGTATTGTTGCATTTAGTACAATCAGTGTCTAAACTTACTGTATATTTATGCTTTCTGTATCTACCAGCTATTTTAAATGAGCTGTATCTTTCTAGTAAAAAGCATTAAAGAGCAAATCCCAACCATTATGCTACACTTAGAGCTTAAGAATACTGTTTACATTAAAACTATTTAGAAAACTAATAACTAGCAGCACCTGCTGCTAATGATGCTATGGTTAAGGGTCTATCAGCACTTCTCTTACAAGCCTCTATTTTTCAGGGGTTAAGCATCTGCTGTTTAATTGCATGGATTTTCCTCGAAGAGCACTTTTATTTTACTACAAAATTTTGAAAAGCAAATCTGACTGGTTTGAGATATATTATAAAAGGTGCAAAAGTTAATGATTTTGGGTGCTGCTTTTGTGCCCCTTAGGCATTCCAAATGCCTGGATTTGATTTTTAATTTAGCTGGAAATTAAGCCCTAATGCAAACCAGTGCCTCTGGGTATCTTATTTTATATATATATATATATATAAAAATATATATGTTATTTTTCTGAAATCATTAATTTGGGGGGGGTGGGGAGGAAAGGGAGAAGGTTTCTGTTTATATACATTTTAAAAAATTCTTAAAATTTTAGAGGTCTCTCTCTCCCTCATCTCCCTCTCTCTCGTTCCTTTTCCTTTTATTTTTTTTTTTTTTTTTTTTTTTTTTTTTTTTGCGTTTTTTTTACTTTGTTTTGTTTTGGGATTTTCTTTTTTTGCTTTTTTTTTTGTTTTCATCAGGGCTTAACCCTAATATTTTCTGGGGCTTCGTCCTCAACAAACCCTGGAAAAAAGTGAAAGTAGAAGGCACTGTAAACAGCCCCCTCTGAGGGTCTATTTACATTAAAGAAATGACCCTGAGCTGACACTGGGAGAGTGACTGGTTGCTAATTACCAACCTCAGTGAATGCTGAAGGTAATTTAAATGCTGATGTGGATGGGACAAAACTTTGCAATAGCAAGCGAGAGCTACCACACTCGACTGCACAGGTACTTTGCTGTCCATGCCAACATCCTACAGGTTTGTCCCATCAATACTGGCAATTAAAATCCTTTTGACAGAGGTGGAATCGCTGCTGACAGCTCCTGTTGGCAATCAGTTCGTTTTCTAGGAGAGGTGGACCTCTGTTTTTAAAGCCATGAAGCTATTGCATCAGCAGGATGTCCCTAAGTGCTCATGCCCCTGACAGAGCTTACAGGTGTTTGGCAAAGGAAAGCAGGATGAATGTTTAAAAAGTTGCTAAATGCATATTTAATTCTTGTCTGTTTGCCACTGTAATCTAGCTCACTGGGAAAACAACCTGTATTTAAAACAAACAAAAAACCAATGAAACAGTATTAAGAACAAAAAAAAAAAAAAAACAATCCAAGAAACCCACTATACCCTATGTTGTTATGAAGCTAAGCTCTTTTTTTTATTTAGAGTACGAACCCATGTCTCTGCTCAAGTTGACTGCTGTCCTTCCCTGCTCTTCCTGTCCTGTTGCAGTTTCAACATGTTTTTGCTGGGGCTGGTGGAGGAAACTTTGTAGTGCAGTGGGGAAATTCCTTAAGTGTATGGTAAGAGCACTCTGCACAGTGGCTTGACTTAGAAATAGATATTTAGTTTTAATGACTGTTGTTACAGTGTGGGTTTTTTTCTGGCTGTGAACCCTTTTGAAAATAAGCATGGCTCACAAAACTTGACTTTGACTCATACAGGATCAGTAAGAAAAGCAGCAACTCCTCAGGCTGTTCTTGTTAATTAGAAGAAATAGCTCCACACAGTTTTTCAAATAAAATTTAGTCCTCTTTTGTGGACTATCTTCCTTCCTAACCTTGAGCACAAGTGTCTCTTCCACTTCCTTCCACAGTCCCTTAATGTCTTTGGGATAACGAAGCAGTTGGTGTCAGAGGTACTATTAGGCCCTTACAGATCTACTTCAGTGCAATAAACAAGCTGTCCTTTCCATGAAGGTCAGGATGGACAGAAAGAGAAGAATCATATTATCCTGCTTTGAGCCCAATTTCAATTTTGTCCTCCAGCCTCTCTTGGGTCTTTCCATTAGAAATCATAAAGACCTCTCTTCTGCTTTCCAGCAGTAGACTGCAGAATGGATAGAAATCCCTGGTTCAGAAATAAGGCTGGAGAACAGGAAAGAAGGGTCCTTGACTCTGTCTTTGACTCCCTGTAAGCTTGGGCAAGTCACTCAACTTCTCTGTGCCTCAGTTGTCCCCACCTGTCCAACGGGGCTAATGGATACAGTGCTTTTGTAAAGCATTTTTGGCTCTTCAGAAAACCACAAGCCATACAAGTGTTACAAGCAGCATCAGGACATCCTGGGAGGAGCAGAGCATTCACAGGAGGTAACCACAGATCTGAGGCAGGAGAGCACCAAAACCAGCTTAGCCTGTGGAAGGCTTGGTTGGGGATGATGGCAAATGCACACTAAGAGTGCTGCAAGTGCTAAAGGAATCTCTCATTCCCACAAAGTGCCACTGCTCAGCTCTTTGTGGAGCAAATGAAGAGTGTGGAATGGGAAAAGAGTGGCTTATTACTACATGCCATGCTGCTCATATGTGGGCTTTGTGACATAGGCTCAAAGCTTGGGAGAGGAAGGTGGTCCTGCTATGGGGAAAAGAATTGTCCCACCATTCTATCAATCTTAATTGATGTAAGGGTAAAGAAATATGGATATATTTGCAGTGCACAATGGCACAGCACTGCTTTGAGCACTTTATGCTCATCTATCTTATTCACATACATATCTAAAATTTGTGTGTAGAGGATTCAGAATAAATTTAGATCTGATGTAGGTCAAAGATCAATTACACATTTTCCTGTATTTCAAACTTCCATCTAGCCTGGCTGTTAAAATAATGACTGAGAGTTGAAATATTTAATGGAAACACTTACAACTCCAATAAAGTATACCATCATAAGTCAATATTGGAGAGACATTATCTGCCAGGCCACTTTAGTGATCATTTTGACAGAGGCCTAGACCATTCCTTTGGGCTGCTGTTTTGTTATCCACCTTGGTTCTCCTTTTCCATCACTGTGTGTGTCAACAAGCTGTCTGCATACAGCAAAACACTCTGATAGTGACCCTTACTCAGTGTATTTGCCAGGCAGGAATGCTTCCACTTGTGTCCCCCATCTTTATCTCTATCTGTACACATTGCAAAGTTCGGCCAGACAAAAGTAATAATAACAATATTTTTTTAAAAATCCTAACCATTCTTGAACGGCTGGTTTTTGAGCCATGTGGAAAAGTACAAATTATCAAACCTTGATTTTCAATTGTAAAAAGCTCCTCTGACAACTGGAACCTGCTGTGCCTGTTGTCTGCCACAACTGGTGATGAATCAAGACAGCCTGGATTTGGCAGAAACAGTGACGAGGGCTAAAAGTTGATCTGTTTCATGATTGTGTTTTTATATTTCCTGGGTTCTTTGGTGGTTTTTTTAAGCACACCTTCATGTTTTCCTATCCTCCCAAAATGTTCAAACCTTTGCTCATGTAATGTAAATAAAGGAAAATCATCCAGCAATCCCTCAAATGTTCCTAATTGCCTACACATAAAATGACTTGGGGAAGATAAATTGAAAAGTGGTCACTGAGAAGGGAGACTGGGAAAAAGAAACAGGGACTGTGGCAAGGTTTCAACTGTACAGACTTTAAAGTACTTTAAAGGCTTTTTTCAACGTAATATGCAGCAGCTTTCTTATAATTTTCTCAGCAGTAGGTAGTTTACAGTCATCTGTACCTAGAACAAATCTTGTCAAAAATGAAGGTCTGTAGTGATTGCTGGTATAATTTTATACATTTAGCTGATCTTTCTGAAAGCTTCCACTGTGCTGCTGTTGTCAGACTAAATTATCAATTTAGCCATTTGTTGTTTAATGAATAAAAAACTCCTATGGCATTGGAGATGTTGTGGTTTCAATAAAGCAAAAGCTTTAACAAGTCAAACTACACAAAGCAAAGTGTGTACTGTATATAAGAACAGTGTTTTTATTCCTTTAAATACCACTTTAGATAAAAAAAGCCAATTACATATTCACTTAACACATTCCTCCTACTTCAGGCCAATGATGCAGACCAAACCTGTTTACTGTTCAGTACCTTGCAAAAGGAAACCAAAATACAATATGTGCAAGGTAATAGGCCATTAGCACAAACATGCTCCCAGTAAAAATCCTTTGTCTAGGCACCTTTTTAAAAGGTGCCAATTGTGGGTGATAGAAGTATTATAAAGGAAGTGATTTTAATACTATTTAAGGCATTAAAAGCTGAAGAGTATCTGTTTAAAGCATTAAAGTAAGAGCTGCTTGTATCTAATACCTTTTAGAATGCCCTTCTGCTGATTTATATTCATCCTGAACCTGCTAATAATGAGTATACATAAGCAAATACCATCTTCCACCTATTCAGCATGTCATTGATATGAAAGCCCCAGAAAATATCTCACGTAATCAGTGTGTTCAGAGAGTTATCTAGCACAAATTACTCATTAACTCAATAGCACATAATAAAAAAGAACATCAATTAATTAATGAGTCACCCTCAGATCACTTTGATTACAACACAGCTCTGTTGAAACAGCAGTTATAAATGAAGCTGCCTCTCTTTATTCATTGTTTGCAATTGGCCCATTATTTTGCAGAGACCAGTGTCATATTTAACACATGCCTGCAGGTAATTGTGTGATTAGTTTCATAAATGAAGATGCAGAGGGAGAGCACAGAGTGTCTTGCTCTGCAGCCGAGCCGGACGGTGCAGGAATGCACCGCACCTCCTGCAGCCCGCAGAGCTCTGCAGCAGCCACTGGGGCAGCCTGCCTCCACTGCAGGCCCTGGCAACAGCACAACACCCAGAGCTAGTCCTACTGACCTCTAATCCAACCTAAAAACCTCAGAGCCCTGGGAAAACACCCACAACTTGAGCTCCGTCCTCTGTGGATGTTCATCTTTTCTCCCAAGTGACAAGCAACAGAACAAGAGAAAATGGCCTCAAGTTGGGCCAGGGGAGGTTTAGATTGGAAATATTTTTTTCACTGTAAAAGGGGTTGTTGAGCATTGGAAGAAGTTGTCCGCCATCCCTGGAGGTGTTTGTGGATGTGACGTTAAGGACACGGTACAGTGATGGGCTGGGCAGTGCTGAGTGTTAATGGTTCGACTCAATGATCTTAGCGGTCTTTTCCAACCTTATCACGAAGAGGCCACACTGCCGGCATTTCACAGTAAAGAACACAGAAACAGAGAGATTAGGTGGGCTGCTCAAGGCCAATCGACAAGTCTGCCTTCCTCAAACCCCACTCTTAGCACGGCTTGTAACCATCCTGTTCCAGGCCTTGCAAAGACAGGCTCCAGGGCAGTGCTTAGAGCAACAAATGCAAACCCCTCTTTGATTCTCAGGGGCGGACCAAGGAGAGGCTGAACACCCAAAGCTTCATTGTGTTGGACAGTGTTTGGTAAACATGAGCTGAGGAGGTGACCGAGGAGGCCTGGTTGTTTGGCTATTTTTGAAATTTTTTAAAGGAAAGATGAATGAAAGAACACAAAGTCACCACCTAAAGTTCCTAAACTATCTTGGTTAAATGCCATTCCAATAAGCGTACAGTGTAATTATAACAGTTCCCTTAGGTAAGTAAGAAACATCTGTTAGTAACACATAGCAGGTGTTAGCAATTACACATACTGATTTTTTTAAAGTGTTTTTAATTAAAAAGAATTCTGTTTTCTGAAAAGGAAAGCACGGTAAGTCCAAACAAGCTTTTGTTTGTGTGGCTCTAGATCATGCAATATGCAAAACGATAAAGATAAAATCAACTTAAATTAGCAAAGGTTTGCACGTTTGACTCCAGTTTATTGCAATCAAAACCAAATTGGGATTCACTGCATTATTGTAAAGCACATAACATTAGTATTCTAAGCAAGGTCTCGTCTAATGTATGAAATCCATACCATTCATGTAAACCCTGAACACATCTAAGCAGATCATTTGAACCCGGGAAGATTGCTATAGTTAAGCAAAATATGATAGGTATCGTAAGAGAGGAGAAGATTGCTAGGAAATTCTGTATAATAGTTTCTTCACAATCCCTTTGTCCCACTACAGGGAAACAATGTCTAGATTACGTTAGAGCAAAATCAAACTACGTTGTCAAATCACTTTGAAACGCTAGCCCAGAGCAATTTACATTTAGCAAAGTGATAGGCTGTGCCACTGAGAAATAATAACAAGAGCCACTGGAAGGCCAGCTAGTTAGAGGTGGTTTTAATCCAAATTAGAAGATAACAAGATGACAAATTTGTTTCCCTGTCCCAACACTATCTTTCCATAGATGCCAAGATGAGGATATCACAACGAAAATCTTGCCATAAACCTTGACTTTCATTTTATATAAAATACTTAAGCAAATGAGTTGGCAGGGAAAAGAGAAAGAAGCAGCAATATTAGTACAACCTATGGATTTGTCTTTGTATCCAGCTGGGATCCAGGTTGTGCTTGTTTGTAATGCACAAGACTGTGGTTCCTCTCACAAAAGTCTCTAAACTCCAAGGTGGAAAAGCAGTCTTTATGCCTACAGTCTACAGCAATATAAAATGAGATTATTTTTCTTTATGTTCTTCCCAAGAGGGGAGGGTTTACGAGGAGACACGTATATAAAATAAAGCATATAAAGAGCCCCATCAGTAAATTATTAGGCCAAAGACAAAGGTAATTCATATGTATTTTTTTCATCTGAATGCACAGATCTAGAAATTAAGATGAGATTTTTAACATTTTTCTGCTTCCAGGAAACTTAGGTTTTTCCTATGTTATCTGTAAGTATTTCTAAGCGTCTTTATTTCTTATTCAAAATATATAACATTTGTTTAAACCTCTTTTTATATCAAGGACATTAAAACTACTGTCAGTGGCATCCAATCAATACACTGCCAGTATTGGAACCAGCTTTCTGGATGAACAGAATAAGGAAAAAACAATATAGACCTTAGAGTTACATTATAAGAACTTTTAGGTACATAATCCACAGCTTTATTAGCTGTTCACAGCTGCAGTACAAGATCCAGATATCCAAATCAGACATCCCACTGCTAACCAAACATACGAGCTGTGAACAATAACAACGTACCAATAGCTATAAAAGAATTTGGGTTGGTTTTTCTTGTTCAAGTCGAAGCAGAGCATTTCAGTACTCCTTGTACACGATGCCTTCCTGGAGTACAGTAGCCTTGTGACAATGAGTGCACATTAATTAAAAATAAAGAAAAAGCAAGATAAATGCCTAATGAACGCCTTGAATTTAGAATGACAGACTCACATCTGCTCCTATGTCTCTCAATCACCATATAAGTGATAAAATATCACCACTAAGACTGTAGCAGAAAGGAAAATTTCTGCTTTGGCCTCCCATCCCAGTTTATTTCGGCAGCATTGCAACAGGCTTTTTCTCTCACCCTCAAAGCCCTCTTAAAATATGGGAATCACTTTTGCCTTGTCTTGCATGGCCAGCTGAAAAATCTGAAAGATCCTGATCTTGGAGCCTGAAAGTCATCTGAAAGCAACTCTGTGTAACCGAAGTCATAATGCACAGGATCGTGTTGCCAGCATTTACTGAGAAAGTGAAGCAACACAGAAGTATCATAAAATTTCAGGGTTGCAGTCACCCTTGCCTTGTCATGGAGTATTGTAATAGGAAGTTTATAGGGAGGTTGGTTTTTTAAGAGCAGGCTGGGTATCAATTTGGTCCAAAGTTTTTATTGTGCTAATGAACTGTAACAGCTCTAATCTATTTTTAGATGGTGGCATTTCAAGTCTCTCAGCTCCTCAGTTCAAAATCCATAACGTGGAGATAATATACCACTTTTCTACCTCACAGGATATGTGAGGGTAGTAATTGTGGGATTTTTCAATACTGCCAGCTAAGCATATGAAATACTTAGGTATTACAGGAGAACAGCAAAATATACAAATTGTAGCTTAGGAGTTGCCTAAAATTTCTAATTGCTGGGAAAGTGCTGGGAAAAAGATTGCCCTGCCTTTATGTTTTCTTATCACAGTTCCCAACCACCTTTTAACAATCCCTGTCAGAGACAGACACTTGTCTAGACAAGAACTTGGTTTGATCCAGAATATTCTTCCCTGAGTTCCTACGAGGACTAACACAGTGAGAAAGAATGAGGCAAGCAAAACAGTTACAATCTCTACGATTTATTTTCACGTTCACAATTATTCTTCAGCAAAGCATATGCCAATTATGCCTGCCTGCTTCTCAAGCCTTTATTAATTGGTTGATTACACAAAACAGAAGTGGATGAGATGTGATCTGAAAGACCTGAAAGAGAGCGAATAAGATCCTTGAGGCTAAATTCACAAGAAAGAAAATGTTGCAGCTGTAATTTTAAAAGATGACACCTTTAGCCCTGCTGTGGCTGTGCTTCCTCATGGTCCCTGGCAAAAAGAAAACAAAACCAAGTCCAGCCCATGTCACATCTTTAGTGTGTCCTTTGTGTCCAACCTACTATGGACAAAGACCACAGGGAAGGAACATGTTTTGGCTCTGTTGGAGAACATGAGTAACCAGTATAACAAATCTTTTTCATGTGCTCTTTCACCTGGCTCTACCTTGCCCAAAGAGATGATTTAGTTCTGGTAGAACAGCTTTACCTGCAGCATCACCCAGAAAAGCAAATTCTGCTATCTCCCTGAAAAAAAAAAGAAGCCTGTTTAAATTCAATTTTTTCTACCATTTCCACACCTCATTCTCACCCAAACCCCATCCTGGAAAATCAGGACTCTGACATTTGCTCCCTCTTTGTTATTGTTCACAATTAATGAACTAATTCAGAACAAAAGTCTCTCAGTTACAGAGACTTGATTTGGACACATCTCTGATCATACACAAGGCCCAAATAAATCAGATTAATTCTCACCAAGATCAAAAGAAGTGCTGCTGCCTGCAGCGGCAGAGAGAGGATTTTGCCTCTGGAAAGAATCACGGGGAGCAGGAGGCAGCCCTCTGTCATTTTACATCAATTGCTTGCCACAGCCCTGGCTAATCTTTTCAGCTACTCAAAGCATACATGGTGTCACAGAAGGTCTCTGAATAACTTGGAAGCCAGCTCAAGCCATGGCATACTGACTTTCACTCAACACCTCAGCCAAAATTTGAATGCAGAATTTGAGAGCCGAAAACTTACTCTGATAAGCTATCATGCCCCCTGATCTGTCTTAAAGACACTAAAAAATGTTTTTTCTGGAGGCTTCTCTCCTGCACTCACATATCTTGCTCTTCAATAAGACTTCAGCCCATTAGGTATCGCTAATCCCCACACACCTGTGAATAGCAAAATAACTTATTTCGACAAGCAGCAGCAAAGGAACCCAGCAAGAGCTCCCATCTAAAAATTAAGCACAGTCAACATAAAAATGGGAAATTAGACTTTCACTAGTCTTAGAGCATCTTACCCTTTGAACAAGCAAGTCAGTTAAGATAAGGACTTTCAAAACCAAACCGTGGCAGACTTTGCTGTAGCAGGTCAAAGGTTTTTTCTGTCTGTAGGAAACACCTCTGCCTTTATCCCCAGTCCTCTACCACCAGAACACCACAGACAGACCTTAAGGCAGCAGTGGAGGCATTGACAAGAAAGCCCTGCAGCAGGGACAGGGCTCCCAGGTGCAGGCACATACCTGTAGTGTTTGGCCTCTGTGGTAACATGAGGCAGAAATGAGGGGCAGGCTGCTGGGGAGAAGGGTAAAATCCAGTACTGCAGCCAGCCTTGCTCCTCTCCCAGAGCCCACTGAGATACTTCATGGTTTCTCGGATGGGGTTTTGAGCCTTTCAGCCCAGACATCTCAAAATTTCAGCACACCAACATCTTGAAATTCCATTCACAAGAATTGAAAGCACTGGGAGACAGGTATTTGTTACTGGTGCAAACTCAGAGGCTTGTAATTGTTCCAGTTTTGACCTCTGGATATTCATTTGGACCATTTCTCTTGGAAATGCAGGTTTGCACCTCTGCTTTTTTCCTACCTTTTATCACCCTTCCTGATGTCTTTTCCCAGCAAGCCCACAATTCTGCCAGCACACAGTTAAAATGCTTAGGCAATGCCAGTGGCTGTTTGAAATGCAAAGGGACAGAAATGATTAGTGCTATCAAACTTTTTATTTTAATGGAAGTTAGACAAGCCCCAGGCATATTTGCACCTGCCATGCTTGCTCCTTGCACTGCTGTGCCCCATAGATCTGCTTGTTTCAATTGACCCTAAGGCAGTAACCTGCAGAACGTATCCGTATCGTTTTCTGCTTTCTGCTGACACATTTTCTAGTCGCAGATTTAATGGTTATAATTTTCACATTTAAAAACTCAGACTGTGCAGCCCAGTGCTGTATTTATTTCCAAGTGGAAAAACAAAGTCTTGTACTGTCCAAATCATCTGAGCTGCAGACAAATAAAGGAGTGTATGGGGTTGCTTAGGGCTTTTTCCCCAGACTTCAACATTTCTACTATTTACTAGCAGCAGTGGATTTACATATGCAGTTGCATTATTCAATCACTACTAAAAAAATTTCTGGCAAAAAGAGTTAACAGAAGACAGATCAGGGAGGAAAGGTGAGGGAGGAGTCATCATCATCAAGGAGGTGAAATGGATTCCCCCAAACCACATAAGTCAATACCCATGAAAAGCTAACTCATGGGAGCCCCTTATCACGCACCATGGAAAAGATCCTGCTTCTCCCAGGGTCTGGTTGTGCAGAATTGTCCTCAAATACACAGGATTATCCCACAATTTATCATTAAAGAAATAAACTCCCTAGCAGTGGGATTATACACAATAATTATTTGCAGAGCAAATCTGTAGTCCAGTATTGAAATCAGTTTTACTCTGCCAAGAATACAAGTCATGCAAAAGTTCCTGACTGATTGCTTTCTGCCTGTCTCAAAGGAGTCTGCTGTACAGACGTTTCAACCTTGAAATCCCCTTTCCACTGCTTTTTTCCCAGCTTTGCTTCACTACCATCTATGAAACCTCACCTCTTGGTCAGAATTGCTCCAGCTGAAAAGGACGAGGGATGATTCTGCCCCTCTGGAGCCAGTTAAGAAATGTTTTGACTGGAGCATCTTGTAGAGCTTCTTCTTTTTTTTTTTTTTTTTTTTTTAAACTGTGCCTCTGCATTATTGATTTTGGGGGTTATGTGTTACAATATAGAAAGGAAGAAAGGATTTTTTTTTTTCAAATGCCAAAAAGATTATAATGTTTTTTTAGTTTGTTTTTCTTTTGCCAGAGGGACTAAGTGCATGTTCACTTCTTCAGTTCCTCATGTTGCAAGCTGCTATTTTGCTGTCGATGGCTCAGAAGAAGCTCCTGTTTGCATTTCCTTAATTAGCCTTTAACTTTTTGTGGAGGCAGAGAGAAGAGATTTCAATGAGTTTTAAGGACTGCCATTTCTGTGGCAACAGCCATAAACGGGGATTACGTAGGTGACAGAAGACCTTCAGAACAGATGTGTCCTCTGGAAAAATAAGTGATGTTTATAGTGCCAGAAATCATTTGCTGCAGATTTGGGGAAGGGTGTCTTTCTACTGCCCTTTATCCCTATCTTCAAAGGGGATTGTGTGTGAATACAATTGATTAATAGATAGGCATTTGATGGAACTAGCACATCTTTCCTTTTCAGAGAAGGCAGCCTCAGAGCCTAAGGATAGGAACATCCTAATTTGCTGTACAATCAAATAACCGGCTCTTATTGTGGGTTTCATGAATATGTTCATTTAGGCCATTGAGCAGCAGGGTACGTAAGCTCATCATCGTCTTTAACATGTGAAAAGTAACATTAGCAAGAGTTTCACAGGTTTGATAACATCAAAGTGATGTACGAATTGATGTAATTGGCAAAAGCTGGAATAAGGAAACTCACCATACTGGATCAGATTTCCTCTGTACCCAGTATCCTCCTCCTTCCAGCCGCTCTCAGATCCTTTACAGCAGTCTTTGTCACCGGGCCTGTCACAAATCCAAAGAAGGTCAAGAAGGATTAGAAAAATCGTTTTTTAAAAAAAAAATTAAATGATAATAAAACTGAATTCTGAAAAGCAAAGGATAAAACTTAAGAAAGTTTATTGCTGGCAGTAGGTCAGTCCTCCCGGGTGGCGGAATGAAAAGTAGTTGCAATTATCAGCTCTGCATGTTTGCAGTCATTAGGGATTGCTAACTACCTTTAATCATGGCTACGGTTCAGTTCCCCCAGGGCAAGGGAGCAAGCATTTACACCTGCAGCCAGTAATTACAGCCACTTTCACTCCCCTGCCACCGAGGGACGGAGCTGCTGCTGGCACCGAGCAGCTGGGAAAGGTGGTCGGAGAGGAGCTGCTCGCACAGCCGAGCCCCGAGGACGGATGCCCTGCAGAAGAGCCGGGATGCAGCGCTGGAAAACAGGGGAATGATGCAGGCACGCAAAAGCGAGGTGAAACAAGCCTCGCCAGGAGTCTTGTGAAAAACCCCTGAAAATTAAAGACTAGCTAAAACTGTGAATGCTGACATCGTTTTAAACGATGTGAGAGGCGAATGTCCAAACACAATACGCTTAAAAAAACTCCCCAAAACCACAAACCCACGAACAAACAAGAGCCCAAGAACAACAACAACAAAATCCCACCAAAAAAACCCTAACAAAATTCTTGCCCTACAAAATTCTCATCCCCTACACAACGTTTGATAGTACAAACAGCCCTTTTTTAAGAGACAAAAATTGTTAATATATTTATATGAAAAGATCCTGTGAAAACTGTAATATTCTATTTTTCACCATAATAATAACATTTAAAGGAGGTTTAATATTCCATTTATTTGCTTTTCAATTTAGCTTTATATCAATTAAATTAGTGGGGTTTGTTTTCATCCTGATTTAATTATTATCATTATATGGAAATCACCATGGCCAAGTCAAGATTTGTCTTAAATGTTTAAGTGCCTTGAAGTACGGAAATGTCAGTTTAGTTGTAAAAACTGAAAGTATGTTGAAAACTTTTCTCACCTAAACTGGCCAAAAAATTTTCTACTCAAACTCCAAAGAATGTGAGATGAAGTTTTTGCCTTCCAAAGCTGAAATGGGTCGTTTTCTGCCCAAAAGATGAACATTTTTGGAAGTGATATGAGATGTCCACAGAGGAGCTCTGGATTCCAACAGCCACAGGAGGAATGGACTCCTCATACACGAGCTAACCCTTCCTGGCCTTGAGTCTAAGAGAACGGCAATATAAAATGAAAATATTTCTGATTATCACCAATTTGAAGCCAGTGTGATGTATAATTGTTTAGCAACATCCCATGACAAATAACTTATTTCTTCTACCCACCTTCTACTGGTCACCACAACATACAAATTTTTGTAATGATATGCATATATGTTTAGCCAGTAAAAATTAATAATTGCAAGATTATTTCGTAGACTGTTCCGAGTGGGGCCAAGGTCAGAGGATTCCCCTTGAAATGTAAAGCAATAATGCATAACCTTTTAGCAAAGGTTAAGTAAAGTCAATTTTCATTTGAGTGAGTCTTTTATTTATTATTAGCAATATATTTGGCACATTGTTCGCTTCGGTACTAAAACAAAATCAAAGGGGAAAAAAACACCAGCCTCCCCAAGAAAAGACCTTCCCAGACAATTCCAGAGCGCTGTTATTACGAGCTGCTCCAAAAGCTAAACACATAGATCACAACTTATTGGGGAAAGGAACAGAAAATGAACCAGCCCGAGCAATGAAGGGGTTAATTATAAGACCTGAGTTAAAGGTATCCTCACAAGTAGGCACTTCATCAAGCAATGGAGTCAGGAAACAAGGGAGAATAGATGAAGGTGCTAGGGATAATAATGATGGCAAGTAATGATTTCCCTAGAGATGATCTGATCTATGGCCACAAGCAAAGAAAAAAGGCTAGAAAGTACTATAACATTACCTTGGAGTACTTAACAGACTCGAAAGCAGTAACCTGGTGTCAAAAAAGGCCCATCACCCTGCTCATTTTAGGTAAAAGAGTTATGCCAAAGTACAAGAGGGGAATGCAAAATTCACATCTGAAATTAAACAGCTGAAAGGTATGATTTAACAATGCTCAAAACTCAATAAGCCAAAGATAAACAGCAAATTAGATGACTCAATGTCAGGAGGAAAAAACATCTTCCATCGATCCCATCGTCAAAAATTAATCTGCCTGAGAATGCCCTCTGCTCCAATCCCAGAACTGATGAAGAGTGGAGGAATAGAGTAAAACCTATGTACTAGTGCTTCACCTTCAGGCTAGACCCTGATTACAATCTCCTGTGAGACATTTCAGCATGAAGCGCCTCTCATGTTGGGACTGCAAAATTAAATTGCGATCAATACTTTACAAAAATAATTGGGGAAAAATGTTCAGAAGTCGGAGCTGTGCTGTGTGGCCAACAAACATATGAAAGTTGTTGCTGCTGCTTTTTTTTTTTTTTTTTTTTTTTTTTTTTTTTCTTTTTCTCCCTCCTTTTTTTTTTTGNTTTTTTTTTCTTTTTTTTTTTTTTTTTTTTTTTTTTTGCCTTCCCGTCCTCCTCACCTTATCTTTCTGGGGGTTATTCTTCAGGATAGATCAGTTCAAAGGTGTCTCTTGACAATAGTGTTCTTACAATAGTTTCACTCACCTTGTTAGGGAATTTCAGAAGCAGCAAAGCACTTACAGTGCATCAAGTGCATTATACTAATGCTGTGTTTTGAATCTCTCCCTCGCCTAGTTTTTCATTGTTGTTTCAATCAAAATGTCTGTGTTTTTAATTACTTTTTAAACAGTTGACTATTTTTTTTCCTGGCAAAACATTTCTCATTTTTATCTTACCACTAAAAAGAGTTAAATTCACACAGAAATAGGAATGTCTAAGAAAACACTGAAATGCCTTGTGTTTCAGTAAAATCTTTTTGGAGATGTTAACACTTTCATCAACCTAAATGTCAAGATACGGAGTTAAATTTAGAGTAAAATATGCGTAAATAAAGCCATCTAAGTCTTCAGCAGTTCCTGCTGCAGATTCAGCTGCTTTTCCAAGTGTCCCTATCTTTGGTTATAGTGAGTACTGAAATCCAAACAAACTGGAAGCAAGCAGTCATTTTTAATTTCAGGCTCTCACAATTAATAGAAACTGAGAGAAAATACGAGCAGAATACGACGCCGTTCGAATTACTGCGGGGTTTGGGGTGTGTGCACAGTTGGCAACGGATATTCTAGAGCTTGTTGGCAGGTTTAGAAGTGCATTTGGGATAAGCCAAGCAATTCAAGTGTTAAGATGTGGTACGGGAGGTATCAAAAAAGGAAGGGCTCAAAATATGCTTCTGGAATGTTACTGCCCAGGAAAACACATCAAAGAGGCAAGGCAAGGCAAGGCAAGGCAAGGCAAGGCAAGGCAAGGCAAGGCAAGGCAAGGCAAGGCAAGGCAAGGCAAGGAAAGGAAAGGAAAGGAAAGGAAAGGAAAGGAAAGGAAAGGAAAGGAAAGGAAAGGAAAGGAAAGGAAAGGAAAGGAAAGGAAAGGAAAGGAAAGGAAAGGGCACACCTCATATATTCATGCTGGTGCAGGTTGCTCAGCCTGGGATGGATGCTCAGGAAATATTTTACAGGAGTCATCAGCCGCTTGGGTTTTTTTCTGGCAGTGAGAACCCCTTTGAAAATGAGAGTAAAACCCCTTTGGTTTCTTTTAAATTCACAATGCAATGAAACAAAATAACTCAATGTAAATAATTTCTGTACATTACAATCACAGAAACTGTGTTTTTCAAGGCATAAAAAGCAGCAGGAGGTGTGGTTATCTTAAGAAGGAGGGAAAGGGGGAATCAGTCCTGAGGGATTTTGTGAACCACAGCCAGATGCCTATAATCCCCCAGAGGGGTGATTATCTCAGGACAGCTGTTTTCATTGGAGTTGTCTTATTGCAACACGGAGGAAGGAAGGAAGGAAGGAAGGAAGGAAGGAAGGAAGGAAGGAAGGAAGGAAGGGAAAAAAAGCTTTATTTTAATGGAAGAGGATATTTCACACTGGGCAGGGAGGAAGGAGAAAACAGGGAAAAAAAGGCAGATTTGAATGCTAAGCATCTTCTTCAGCCCAATTTCTGTTGTCCACACACAATGCTTCCTCTTCTTTTTTAAACTTTGACTACAAGAGACAAAATTTTCCCAAAATCTAGCTGGGTTTATTTGTCTATAAGGAAAAAAATGTAAGCAAGGAAGTGTCACAATTACCCTGAGCCTGATTCTCAGCCACTTCTTGTGTCAGAATAACTGGCACTCACACCTGTATCTCCTCTTGTTTCATCTAGTAGAGATCACAACTGTAATAAAGTTTGGTAGCTTTAGAGGACAGAGATCAGCAGTGGACCTGGGTGAAGATTTCACATGAAATAGAAACCCAAAGAAATGTGTCTACTCAGTAATTTTGTTAGAACCTCAAAATTCATCAGAAGACTTGAAAATATTTTGAGACTATCTGGACTTAATTTTTCCTTGACTTTTCTGCTTTTGCAGCGTACTACAAGCCACAGAAAGACCTTCCTAGTTCTGAGCTACCCAATGCTAAAAAATATGATGTTCATTAAAGTATAATTACCCAGAATTGGGGTATGAGTTTAGAAAGAACATTTTTGATTATCCCCAACAGATCCCAATGACTCACCTTCTTTTTGCCAAGAGAGAATATAGATTTTTACATTTAATGCATAGAATCTTGTCATGGAATCATAGAATGTTTGGGTTGGGCATAAAAAATTGTCTCGTTCCAACCCCCCTGCCATGGGCAGGGACACCTTCCACTAGTCCAGGTTGCTCAGAGCCCCATCCAACCTGGCCTTGGACACTTCCAGGCACACCCACAACTTCTCTGGGCAACCTATTCCAATGCCTCACATTAAAGAATTTCTTCCTAATACCTAATCAAAAACAGCTCTATTTCAGTCTGAAACCACTCCCCCTTGTCCTGTCACTCTATGCCCTCATAAAGTCTCTCACCATCTGTCTCTTAGGCTCCCTTTAGGTACAGGAAGGCCACAATTACATCTCCCTGAAGGAACCCTTCTCTTCTCCAGGCTGAACAATCCCAATTCTCTCAGCCTTTCTGTAGCGTTAGCCGTTGGGCTGCCCGGGTGGCCCTGGCACGCTACACTTTCCGCGGCCGTTAGGACTTTGACCTTGGAATAGCGTTGGGCTCAATGGGAGCCTGGTGCTCTCTCTGGGCACCCGATGTTTCGGGCTCCGGCCTCGGCCAATTAACCGACGGGGATGAAGGAAGGAGAGAAGGGAGATTCTCTTTGAAGCAGACCAGAACGTTTATTGCCGATCTCGCGTGGGGCAAGAATCTCAAGGGACAAAGGAACGAACATGGGGTTTTAAGGGACAGAAAAAGGGGAGGGGTTTACATCAGTGACCAATAAGGCGACACAAAAGGGGAGGAACCAAGACACAAACAACCAACCACAGAACCGTAAGGGAGGAGACAACCCAAAAGAGCCAATCATTAACCAAAGAGAACAGAACCTTCCAGAACTTAATTGAATATGAAACAGAAAGCATACATAAACATGAATTGTGTAACCAATGAAGAACCTGATAACAAAGAACTCTCTGGAATGGGAGGAGGAGACGGGCTTGGAGTGACATAAGAGGGAAGGCCTTCTGGCCAAGGATCCGCCTACAGCCCATCCCTCTGGGCGGATCCGTCTGCCCATTGGATGGCAAGTCTTGGAGGGACAGGAGGCGGACCCCAAGCGGGCCAAGGCGCACCGCCACACCTTTCCTCACTGGACAGGTGCTCCATCCCTGTAACTATCTTGATGACATCCCCTGGAGTTGCTTCAACAGGTCGGTGTCCTTCCCCTGCTGGGACCCCAGAGCTGGATGCATTTTATACATTTAAATGCAGTTGCACATAGAGCCTTTCACAGAAAACCAAAATCTTTGCAGATGTCTGAGACTGAACCTTTTTTGTACATTAAGAAAAATATTTCAGAAGTCTAAGGAGACAAGATCATTTGGCAATGCCTGCAATAACATAATTATTTAATGGATATTTTATGGCAGTACATAGAGGCCCTAAATGATAGCTGAGCTTCTCTGTGGTAGGTATTATACGTACTAAGAGATGATCACTGCCCCCAGGAAGTTTATAAACTACATAAATAGGACAAAGATCAAGCCAAGAGGAGCATTATTATCTTCAGTTTACATATGGAGAACGGAAACACGAAGAGATAAAAATCTCTAAGTCCCACAGCGAGCCTGTGGCAAAGCGAAGTTCTCCTAAACCCTAATCCATTGCAAGCTCCTTCCTCTCAGCCACATTCTTTCCAAAACAAGAAGCTGCCTGAGTTCTACATGCAAAGAAAACTTGGGCAGTGAGTGAAAGAAGGAAACAGCAATTTATAACTGACATACGTAATTTTCAACCACAGATCTCAAAAGACAGGTAATTCTCTCTTTTTCACAGGTGGATTGCACAGGCAGAGGAAATCATCTGTAGCCTCCCAGCCAGTTTGAAAGCATAATGTAGTTGAAGTCCACTGTCCTCTGAATCTAACTGGATAAGTCATTATTTTCTTCATCTTGCAGAATCTCATGGCAATAAAACAGCTTAGCCATAGTGGCTCCTGGAGTGCTTTCAGCTGTCACAAGATGCAGCCCAGGACTAAGGAAGAGGGAGCAGGGAACACTTTACATCTCCTGGCTGCTAGGTCGATGTCTTTCCCCAGTCCAGCATAAATTAACACACCTCCGAAGGGCTCCTCTAATTCACCACGGCTTTGAATGGCTTGTGATCAGCCAGAACAGTGGAGTGCTCTGCCCTCTCCCTCTGTCCCAGTCAAGGGAATAGTGTGGGGTCATCATGCCAAACATATGCTACATCCTTCTTGTGAGGTGTATTCCACACGGGGTGATCAATCTAACCCCGTGGCTCCTTTCCAGCAGCTGAGCCAGCACAAAGAGAGCTACACCAGGGCCTAAAAATGATGACGTTCCTCACTGTGGCCAACTTTTGTTCAAAGAGACATGACAAACTTCCAGATTCTCTGTGTCTCACAGGGATCTGATCTCATCTGCCTTCAATAATCTCTGTCTTTTAAGTTCACTATATTCTTGATGTTGGTGGAAGCAGAAATGGTATCAGCCAATTTATTTATCATAGAAGGTACAAATTAGGAAAAATCCCACAACTTTATACTCAGAACATGTGGTATGACTGCATGTGGGTCATCATTTTTTTTAAGTCACTGCTGCACATTTATATCAGGTACAGTTCTCAGATTGAAGTTGTCACCTCTTAGCTTATTTTCCTTTTCATTTGTCTTTCTAATAAAGAGCTTTTATGTTCTGTATAAGCCAAGACCAGAAAAAAAAAAAGAAAGGAGAATGAGAAAAAAATAATCAGGAAATAATAGCAGCATCACTCCATATTCTTTCCTCAAAATTAGCTCTAAGTCACACATTAGCCATTAACTCCTTTGACCTGTTCCTCTTTGAAAGATAGGTTCCACTTTAGGTTTCAACCTAAGACTTCAGTAGCTTCAGCGCTGACATAATCTTAATTGTTTTCTGTACTTCTAAAAAGACATAAATGGGAGTTCAAAAGTAGATTATAGAAAAAATACATTTTCAAGCTAAGCCAAATAATCATAAAATCAGCTCTTGAAAACCACCGGAAATAAAATAGCACTTGGTAGCTTCAGTAGTAATGATCTGAAACATTTAAATTAACTATATGCACTCATGAAATCACTGTATCATGTGCTTAAAGTGTTGGGTTCAAATGCTAATTGGAGTATAAGATGAGAAATCCAAACACAAGTCAATTTTGGTAAGGACATGAATGCATTTATCAAAAAGATTTCAAAATGTTGATGTGAAGCCTCCTGGGATTGTTATGGATACACAGAAGATATGAACATAAAAACATAATTCATCTGTTCAAATTCCGATTCCATTCTGTTTATTTCAAGATGCAACAAATTTCTGCTCCTTCCCACTCTTTTTTCTTTTCCTTTTTTTTTTCAATGATGATCTGCATCTACTTTTCAAGTGACCCACACAGACTTTCTGAGTTGTGCCTCAGTGAATTACGGCAATGAAACAGACAGGTAAAAGCAGGAAAAATAGAGAGTCTCTTCCCTGATGGAAAGGTTAGGGAAAAACAACATCTCTGGGCTGCAGTCACAACCAGCACTGGATCCCAGATGAGGGCAGTGAGGTCCCTTCCCAGGCTCTGGCCTCCAGTAGAGGTGGAAGCTCACAACTCTGGCCAGTACTTGACTGCTCCTGGACATCAGCGGGCAGTGGCTCCAGAGGAGTCACAGCCACACAAAACCCTTCATAAGGCAAAGATTTCTGTGGCCTCCCAGCTGCTTAAAAATGGATTTACTCTCCTCTACTGTGCTTTGCTGCTCCTGAAATTACTTTTGTTTCAGAGTGGTTCAAAGTATCAAAATGTCTTCACTTTCCACAGAACAAAGAGCATCCCAGTTTATTTAACTCTGGACACTAACTAATGTATTGCAGCATGAGAATCACTCCTAGCTGAAGAGATCAGCACCCGAAAAGCAGCATGGTGGCTGTACAAAGGCCAAAAGAGAACTTTTTTACCTTAGCTGGAATGAAAAGCTTACCTCAACGTTCCTTAGTGGAAAATTCAATTGAAGGAATATTTTTTTTTTCTTGTAGTAAAGAGAAATGTGATTGACATTTTCAAGAAAAATCTGCTTTTCAATGAAATAATGTTTTGAATTTTTTCAACCAGTCTCACTGGTATGTGAGCACTGCTTTTCTATCTATCAATCAAGCAGAAAAAGTTGAACCCAGACCATAATGCCATGCTAGTAACTGATGTATTTCCTGGAAATATTGTCCTCAATACCTCTAAAGGATATCAGATACAGACATTAAGCAATCCAGAACTACCTCCCCACTGAATAAAGGAGAAGATGGTGTGTAAGACACATCTTTAGGATATGGATCAACGCCTTCATGTGAATATTCATACTCATTCAGTGACTACAATACATCACCTCCACTGAACAAGAAAGAGCTTCCATGCAAAAGCTCGCATGATGAAGCCCAGAAAAAACACATCTTTGCAACATCCCTCTATTAGAGAAATTATGACTTCTATTAGAGAGATTATGACTGCATGGATTTTCACAGAGCCCAGATACAGAGCACTTCATCTTGTAGCTTTAAAGTTCTTTCATGCAGGGTTGGTTTTTTGGTTTTTTTTTGTCAGCGATTATGTATACATAGCTTTCACAGGGAATACAGGATATAAGGGACAGTAAGTATGCTTCAGCATATGGTGAAACCATATGCTTGGCTGCTTTTCTGCCTATACCACTTTTATTTATTTATTTTAAAATATGTGATTCACATTATTAGTTCAGACCTCTCTAATTTGCATGGCTATAAATATGGTAGATTAATTATGCTTAATTTTTAAAATATTATTTATTATTGTCTGGGGTTAAGGAGCGTGCACAAGAGAGGAAAAGAAATGGCCTGAATTTCCTACTGATGTAAGTGAAGAAAGCAATATGAGTACTTTAGATCAAAGAACGACAATTTCTATCATGCACAAATCTTTGATTTGTCAGACAGATTCTGAATCTTGAGTCCTCCTAATATACCCTGCATGATTCTGCAGGAGTTAAAAAATGGAAAACAATGAACTCAGAGATCTGGCTTCTTGGTTCCTTGACCAGTAAGTCATCAAAGAGTGAAGAAACCCAGAAACCCTGTCTATGTGCTGCTGAGGAGCCTGGAGAGAGAGGCAGGAGGAAAGGAAAAATGTGAATTCCAGGGGGACCAGCATGTTTCTATATAATTGGCTTATCTTGATCTAAAACATTCCCATCATAAGTGTTGAGAACAGCCTTGCAGCAGAAATTTTTCCCTAATTTTTCCCTAATTTTCAAGCTATTTTGAGTTCAATTAGAAATACACTCCAAAACAAGGAATGATCACACGGGAAAGAATTATAAAAATTACCATTGTAGGTGGCATTATTCACTGCTCTATAACAAATGAGCTCGTTAGATCACAGTCCAGTTGCTGCAGAGTGGTGTCAGCCACCTCACACAACTCTCTTTGTCTTGACTCAGTTTTCTCATCGTTTCCCTCCTGAAAGGCCCGGGACTTCATCGAACTGGGAAATCTCCCTCCCTTTTTGATCAGAGACTTTCTGTCATTACCTTTTTCTGTAGGAGAGAGGTGACAGCTCCCATTTGGATTGCTACCTAAGGAGATCAGATGCCTGGTCTGAAATCCCTGCTTCAGCACAGACTTCTAATGGGAGCTTAAATGTGTCACTTTGCCTTTTTGCACCTCAATTCCTTCATGGTAGCAGAGGAATCAGAGCACTTCCCCACCCCTGAGGGTTAGACTGTGGGGTGCTCCAAGGCCATGGGGACATCTAAGTAGCTCAGCCAGGTGTAACACTTTGATCTCCAGAATCATCAGTCCAGCATTTCAAAAGCATTTAACTCACTATGAGAGATGTAATATTTTCAAGAAAGAGTTCACTTTTTTTAATAGAAGTTTTATCATTATTTCCTTAAACAGCTTACAAAATCCCACAGACAAGTACCAGGACTTGATCTTTTTTATCTGTCTTTTAATGTAAACTCTCTGTTTTGGTGCAACATGAGGTTTGACCAAGAGGCATTACATCTATGCTGGCAGCAAGTCTGTGGATGTTGATATGCCAGGCAGGAGGTAGGTGATTTTTTCTGGAGACATCGCTCACTTTCTCTAAGGGAAAACATGGAATAAAAAAGTATGGAATGACCTCGCACTAATAAGCCTCTGCCTGGAGACAATGATTAAACCTGGTAGTGCAAGGGTTGGTTTATGAGTAATATCAGCTAAGGCACTAATGAAAGTATCCCATTAAAAAAATGTATAACTTAGGGACTTGTCTGCGCTGAGAAATTTGGTCACTGCTGTTGCTGCATTAATGTGCTCTGAAGCACAAACAGAAAGGTATACCCAGGTATTGCAGCTGGCTCTTATTTCTAATTAATTAATCAGCCAGAAGTCCTGCATACTTTGCCAGGAGTGAAACCTGGGAATGAAATCTGCACTTCAAACCTAGTTCTAGCTCAAAGACTTTACTGTCCAAAGGTTTCTCCTCACCAAAGTAGCTGCAATATTACCCTCAAGTACTGTGACTTGTATACTATGACTTGAACTGGTTTGTGCTGCACAAATATCAATGTACTCATACAAAATGTTATTCTTATACTCAGGAGCATCATAGGGCAAGATCGATTTGAAAACATGTGAACCAGCCTGGGGTAGAAATTAGGTCATTCCTTTGTTTTCTTCTTTAATGTTATTCTGAAAACAAATTCCTTTCCCCCATTTCATTTCAAAAATTTCCATTAAAAAATAGCCTTGGATTCTTGTGGCAAAGATTCACACATAGCCACAGATCTGCTGTGCAGGCACAGCAGGTGTGATGGGAGCAGACCCCGCCAGGGTTACTGTGCAAGGTGCAAATCAGCTGCTGTGCACACCTGCAGTTGATGACTGTGACACATCAAGGACCAAAGCTACTCCCTCTAAACTGGGAAATCCTGCCAGCTCCTGGGCAACCGGGACAACAGTAAAACCAGTCTGGCTGCAGAGAATTTGAACTGCAGCTTGCTTGTTTAGGAGAATAAGGCCTCAAGATATGTAAAATACAGTTCCTTTGAGGGTCAGTGGCACCATCTTGAATTGGAGTATTTCAGCGGCCCAGTGAAATCTTTTAGTGAATGATTGAAAACAGAAGCCCAGTAAAAATATAAATCCATTCTCATATGTGCAGAAAAATAGGAGTATTCTACTTGGGAAACTACTTTTCTGTGGTTTCAGTATTTTTGAGAATTTTGGTTTTAATTGGGAAAAAAATTTGGTGGGAAATTCCAAGCAGCTGCAACTGAGTTTGACCAATGCCTCCAAAAATTGCTACACAACACAGAAGTGGCAGTGGTGTGTGAAATATTATGGGCCATGTATGCCCCTTCTCCATTGCAAATGTTGAAAATTATCGCTATAACCATTCAAACCCTTTTAATTTTCCAAGCTATATTAACAATTGGTCACCAGAAGGTTACTGAGTGGTTATTTCCCACCCATACCAGATTTAGCCACAAACATGTTAAAACTACAGTTGGAGGAGGGCGTTAAGAAAAAAACCAGATTCATTGCAGGGAAAAAA
Organism: Ifrita kowaldi; assembly: GCA_013398055.1. Taxonomy (NCBI): domain Eukaryota; kingdom Metazoa; phylum Chordata; class Aves; order Passeriformes; family Cinclosomatidae; genus Ifrita; species Ifrita kowaldi. The sequence continues at coordinate 81,576 of VZRS01012862.1, forward strand.
AGGTTCATTAAGCTATTTTTAAAGAAACTTGATCCTCTACACAGTAGAATTAATCATATATTAATTTCTTTTATCGGGGAAAATTTGATGTTACCTGATGTCACCTGCCTTTGCTAAAAATATTAAAGCCATTTTTAACATTACCTGAGACACAGCAGAGAGGAAAGGCATCTATTTGAAAAAGTAAATGAAAAGCAAAACAGAGTTCTCTGTGTAATTCTTGCTTTCTTCCATGACTTGAACATATCTACCCAAAAAGTGAAAAGAAAGAATCTCTAGTTTCTGAAATTTTCTACATTCATCTGCAGTTCTAAATTGCTAAAGTAGAAGAGTAACAAAGAGGAAAGAAGATCAAATTTATTTTCTGACACAAGAACTCTTTTTTTACTCCTGGCCATAAAAGTTGAAGCAAAGCTTCAACAAAATAGCACAATGAGACACAAACTGGTGCTGCATTTCAGGTCAATCTTACAAACTGAAATCAACGATTTTCCTAAACTTCAGAATGTGGGTTTTCTGTGTGAAAATTTGATTTGCAGACAATTCTTCACACCCTTTTACTTGCACAGGGAACAAACTTTAACTCCCCTTTTTTTTTTAATTTAGTCCACCACACAGTATGGGTAAGTATTTTTATTTCAACAAACCAAGAAAGAAATTAAAACACATCAGTCAGTACTTTGTAGGGATACCCCTAGGTGACTGTAGTATGCATCTTTCCACCGTGAAACACTTATTCATTTCCCAGCCACTGTGAATACACCAGGTCCTCCTCTTGGAGTGGCTGAACATGATCCATACCTTGGAGGACAGGCAGGTTATTGGGGTCTGTGCCACGCTTTCCCCTTTACCTTCTACTCAGCCCCATTGGTGCTTGACAAGAATTTTACCAGCGGGACCAAAGTGGGAAAGGGCAGAGCAAAACACTTTGGAGCCTCAGCACTAAAGCTGGAGCCTCTACACGTGTGCAGGAAAGTTTCTGCACCTGTAAATACTCTCTTCCCCTGTCTACACTCTGTCACAAGACCCCAATTCTTCTGCATCCATGTGGAATCCTTCTGGTCTGGGACTCTTAAGAAATTATATATCCACTGAAAATGGCTGTGACAATGCGCGAGCTCTTTTGCAATCCAAATGACCGTGACAATGAGAGGGTTTTTGTGCAACCCAACGTTGCTGTTCTTGGACAGCACAGTCCTCAGTTTCTCCCCTAAAGCAAGCAGTCCTTGTGATTTAAGGGTGTAAGGTGGTTTCAGGGGTGCTACAACCCTACCAGAAGCTTAGACTGGGCAAAAGGAGTAAGACTTGGCGGCATCACATCCATACTGTGTGTTGGCTCCGTCCCTAAACGAATGCGACTGCCAGTTCATGCTGAGATTAATTTTTTTTTTTTCTGGAGAGGGATCTAGTTGATCCAGAAGGGATCTCAGGAGCAAGCCGTTATGTACGTGAGGAGAACAGATTTAGAGCGCAATACTTAAACTGGCAGCATAAACACCCTCTCCTGCTGTGATCGAAACCTGAACAGGAGTCAGCTAATAATGTAAAACCCTGGTAGAATGCCAGGGGAAAGAGGAATTATGTGCCTTCTCCTGCCTAAATCTTTTGACTGCATCTGCACATGGCTGTTCCTCCTGAAAGCAATGGCACTTGTTTCAGGAGCTCCCTGAAAGCCAAGGAACAGCTAAATCAAGCCCACAGCAACTAGAACTGGAGAAGTCTGTGTACACCATGCAGAAATCTCACTGGCAGCATCTGCTCTGCTTCAATGGACCTGCACCCCACAGCAGAAGTTAATTTGAAAACCCAAAAAGATAATTGTTGATATGGCAACTGATAACGAATATACCAATTAGCAATTTTTAACATGTGATTGAGACCCTGGGAATCTGTGTACTAACAAAAAATATCTAATCCTGGCAGGTTATCAGTCCTTGTACAAGAATCTACAGCTCCATCAGATAATTCCTAGGGATACACAAATCATCAATATTTGAAAACCACTGACTAAATATTATTTGAGAGGCTAACAGGCCTGGAGGCCTCTGACTTTTCAATGCTACAAATATAAAATTGTGGTCTATTCTAAATTCTTTTCCATTCTGATAGTCTAGGATATCAGTGACACTGGGGAAGAATCATATCAAGAACATTAAATTCCTGCCTTGCAGGATCAGTCAGAACTTTATTAAGACTCCCACTTGGTCAGAAAAATGCCTGAGACCTCACCTAAGGAGTAATCCATGTAAGGAAATTCATTCTGTTAACAACCACAGCAATTATTTGTGTATTTTAAAACCTGAAACACTGTAGCCAAGCTGCTACCCAAACTGCAGCCATTTCTGCATCAGGAAGTAAATTTTATTTCCAAAGAAGGAAAAATACAACAGGGAGTGGAGAACTATGATCACACATTACTTTGTTGCACCCAAAATGAAAATGCTATGTGCAGGAAGTGACAACTCCCATTCCCCAACTCCAAATTTCTGTCTTAATGCTACACAATGGGTTAAAAGAGTATGGAGAAAATACTGTATTATTCAATCTTGCAATAAATTTCTGCAGGCAATATTCAGTAGCTCAGTTCAACCACTAGCCCCACTGGAGAGTTTTAGTGTTCTGAAGATTAAGATTAAATTCAGAAATAGCAAAGCCAAATTTTCTAGTTTTTCCAAGGGGCTGGCGGAGGATTATATATCCTTCCTACATGTACGAAATAAGTTTCCATTATTCAAGAGTTGTTCCATAGATCAGTCACAGAGACAAGTGCACTTTTTTCTGCAGTAAGCATGAACACTACCTTCATGACACAATGAGGTTTTGATAAACAGAAGCCTTTTACATAACATTACAGAAGTAACCATTTTTCCTTCATACCCTTTCAAAGGCGCACTGGCATTTTCAAAATGGCACACATGAATTACATACCAAATGATCATACAGCACTCTGGAAATTTACTCCTAAATGGGTTCCATTGTAAAAAGGTAGTCAATTTACATGTCAGAGGAAGGAGGGCTGAACAGAAAGAAAGCTTGAATATCCTCACTTACACCAGTTTGCCACCACAGACTTCACTTTAGCTACACCACAGACTTCATTGACATTATTCCTGGTTTGTGCCACTTGAAATTAAAAGTGAATCAGATAAGAAGCATTGTAATGAATGATGATGCATTGGTGATTAGAGTAGCCTTCCATCAAAGAATCATGTGCATTACTAAGCTCATTTTGTTGTACTAAATTACTTAATTCTCAGAAGAGGAACAGTTCCAAGCCAGAGAGCCAAAACCAGTTCAAAAGCACACAACATATCAACATATACAGAAGAAAAATGAAAAAAAAAAAATAAAGAGTTGATATTTTTCTCTCTCCATCTAAAGACCTCAACACAATTTGCCGTCTTGAATTATGTCAGCTTCATCACATTCCTTCAAGGAACGCATTATATCTATTTGGAGATAATGAGGATGCAACATGTAATGATTAAGGACATAATTTTTAGAATCTCATATATTATTCGGGAGCCCCACTTCTAAACCATATCAAAAGAGCCAGAACTTCAGAAGAGCATTACATTAAAAAAAATTCCAGCAAATTAATGGGAAGAATGAACATCCACAGTTTCTGAAAAATCTGGCTAACGATTCCCCTGACTGGGCACTATGAACTCCTGTGGATACTTCCAGAAACACTAATCAGACCCAACCAAGCTGCACCAGAACCAGGGTGAGGGCCTGGATCTCCTGATCCAGTCTTGCATCTAAATCACATTCTTGTTCAGTTCAGGGATTTAAATAGGACTATTTTATAAATTGATGGACAGCTACCACGTGGGTACAAATCTTCTCATCAAGGAGAGTTTGATCACTGAAAAGCCAGCTCCACAGTTTCCCAGTTATTGTTTCATTTACTTCCTGTGTTCTGGATAAGTTCATGATAAGCCCATGATATCACGATTATAAGTCATCATAACAAGCAAAACTTCCCACAGTGCAGAAACAGATGAGGACAAAGCCTCTGCTCAGGCAGTGCCAGAAACAACTGCAGAACTTGTTTGCCTCACAGTTTGCTCATTTACCTGTGAACTCCGCTGCACACAACTCTCAAGCAGATCCCAGAAGTACATGATGCTATGGGGTTAATGGACTCTTTTGCCAAGATTCAACAGCCAGACAGAGATGGGTATCAGACCCTTCTATATAACCTCCAGAGTTAAATCCAGACTTGGGAAATGGAATCTGTGCAAATGAGAGAGACATAAAACTTAACTAAACGTGCCCCTAGCGTTAAGGGCTTCAGTCAAGACAATAATGCTTCCACTTCATAACTACAGGTTTTGCTTTACTTCAGCATCTGTTTATTGAACTCCTTGTTTCTCAAGTTCTGAAGTGGAAATAATCCAATTTTGGAAGGCAGTGGTAAAAAGGTTTCCATCACTGAGGGGCTGTAGCCATGGACTAGGAGAAGTATGCTAGTTATATAGCTCACATTTTAACTTTGTATTTTTATGTGCTAATTGTACTGCTCTTTCCTGGTTTTGAATGGTATAGGTCCTTTGGAGACCTTTGTCACCTCTCTCAGCTGAAATTATCATGACATAACAAAAATAAAGTCTATATCTGACAGGGAAAAAAGAAAATTCTAGCTGTTGAGTCTTTCAAAATTACACTGGACCTCAGACTAGAAAAGATTACAGTGAACAGGAATAATTCTTCACTGGCAGGGAGATGAACTAGGTAAATGAATCAGTCCTTTCTGTATCTAATTTCTATGATCACAAGGCATGAACACTCTGGCCAAGCAATTTACAAGTATAATTCATAAATTTGTGGGTTCGTACATCAGGATTTTGGACCAGCTTAAATAATGTGTATAAATACATTTCCACTTTATTTGTTAATGTGTTGCAAATGAGGATATAAATCTGACGTGAACACAAGTTTACCTTATTTTATTCACTTAAAATGACAGTCACTGCTATACAACTGTCTAGCAGAGGGCTACAGCACAGGCTTTGCTCTGTTCTTTAGCCCAGGCTCAAACTTGCAAACTAAATTTGAATCATTTACTTGTCTTCTGAGATATTTCCTCTTGACTGCTTTCTTATCCTAAGGAAAACATCCATTCTGAGGACCAGATCCTCAGCTATAATCCAACTAGAGCATCCTTCAGCTTTGCTCATCATCTTCAATAAAGTTATGCTAGATTTCAACATTTGAGGATTCGAGGTGAAATCTCCGTTCCAATTAAATCAATAAGAGTTCTCCTATTGAATTCCAGGATTCAAGGATTTTATCCTTGGCCTTTCTATGTACACACATCTTTTTAAGACTAAAGTGATATACAACAGCTCTGCATAACATGCATGTAGCAGATCCTTTTATGGAAAGAGCAGAAATCGCCTCAGACAGTGCACATCCTGTTTCCTCGTGAACAGTTTCTGAATGTTTATAAAACAAAATATAGGATGGGTTATGTCAAAGATTCATATAAATTTTCACCACTTATAAATATTTTGGACATATTTGGGACATAAATTAACATTTAAAATTTCTTTAAGCCTATCAAGCCAGCCATAGTCAAGCTTTATTATCAGCTAGCACAGAGAAAGCCTTTTTTTTTTTGTTTTAAGAGTCCTTCTTTCCTATGATCATATTTTTGAACCAAGGGTTTCACATAAAACTAAAATGACAGTGGACATTTAACAGGAAAGGACTGAAGCAATAAATGTCCAACGAGCAGCTGGATCCTGTTTCAGCCTCCATGAGCTCCACCAAGTAATTGACAGTCTTATTGCCTTTCCATTTTACACAAAACTACAGTAAAAGAGTGGTTTCTTCTGGAAGCTATTCCATGTGGAATGTAACTCATATTCCGGGCAGAGTGATATTTATTTGAACAGTTGATGGTGGATCCATAGGTGTATATTTTGAGAGAAATTCAGTTGTGGAAATTAAAGACAGAAAGATTACATGTAGGACCCGGTTCCATTCAAATCTGCAAGAGTTTTTCTATGTACTTCCATGGGAGTTGGAACAGGCCTTCTGGGGAGAAATCCTGGCTCCTTTTATCTTCTTTAAGCCAAAAATCTTTAGGGCTGTACTCAGAGAGTGTAAGCTTGACAGAGTCATGGAGACACTTCAAGAGTCCTTGTTTATCAGGTAGTGTTAACTTGAAGCTGATTTTTAAAGTACAAAATTTCTTGCTCAATACCTCGTATATTTTATATGTTTTATATCAGTTTTTGAGTTGCCATGTGCTTTTCACCCCTCCTCTTCTCCTGTTCGTATTTCTAAGGGCATAATGTAGCAAGAGTAAGGACTTGATCCTGCACCACCAAACACATGGAAGTCTTGCCTGAGATCAGTGAGTGTTTAAGACCTATAAACATTTACACATGTTAACACCTCCAAAGATTTAAACAACCTTCCTCCCTCCCTAATTTCAACACCTGGCATTATCAAAGCAAGCTGGACAGAAACAGGCCCCGCAAATTTTCACCTTTGCGCTTCTGCTTATATCTCATTACTTCTGCTAATTCTGCCGCAAAGCATAAAGTAAACCCTGCATTCCAAAGGAGTATAAATGACATAATTTAATGTGACTAAGAGATATACAGATGGCACTGCATTTCCTCCGCAGTGTGGAGAGGTCAGGCAGCAATTGGCTATAACACAAACTAAGCTAATACAGAGCTACAAGCTGCCAGATCTTGGTCCCTCTCACTAACAGCCTATGCTGTGTGAAGTAATTGAACATGCAGCAACTTTCTCAACTGCACTTAAGTAAGGGGCAACGTTGGAAAATGTCAGTGCTCCAGCTTAAAATATCTTCATATTAATAGAAAACGTTTTAGGAGGTTTTAATGATAAAACCGGAAGGAAAAATATTTTGGGTAAGTGTGCCCAGATCTGCAGCGCATCTACCACAGCAGTTTAGTCTTACTTTCTTTAAGAAAACTGCAAAAATAAATATTGACATTTAAAAAAAAAAAAGCTCCTTCTATTGTTCATTTTGATATACAAAAAAAGTATTTATTATTGCAGTGTCTCTAGTTTTTCTCTACTTTTAAGTGTCCACAATATAACCAGTAACACTAATACAAAATCATCTAGTTTCTAGTACAAATTCCCTCTTTGAACCTGATTCTAAGGGAACTGAACTTAAGAACTTTTCAAAGTAAAAACTCCACGCAAACTGGTCTATGACTACTACAAAAGTTTCTGACTAGTTTGTTTTGCTTTCAGAAAGGTAAAAAGAGACTTTAAATCTTCCTCATCCATGCAGCTAAGGGAAGCTCTACCTCAGGACAAGCTCTCAAGCAAGGCAAGTCCAAGAAGAGGGAAAGAAGGGGGCTTAACACTGCAGATGACCACTAGGATGTCCTTAGGGGAGGCTACAAAATACAATAATAAACAAGCACTTCCCTGACCAAGAAATACTGATTAAAAACGAAAACTTCATAATTTAGACCCAGTGCAACCACATCTCAATTACTGCTTGCTATCCTGTTTCCTTCCTTGCCACACAGTAGGCTCAGACAAGGCACTACAAGGAGCTCCTATCAGACAAGGCACTACGAGGAGCTCCTATCATTCCTGGAGTTATGAAACAGCTGATTCACAAGATTCTGTGAGATTGAATAAATACCAGGTAAAACTCAAACATTTTCTGAAACAGTTAGATGGGTTCATAGCCACATTTGCAACTTCTTACGTGCTATTTTGTAAACATTGACAAACACATACAATAACTGCAAAGTTTTTTAAATAAATACTGTCAAATTCTTCCCTAATGGTTACTCAAAACACGTTACAGAGTTATGTACAGTTTACTCATGTAAAAGGAGTAATTTTCATGCTCCTTTAAAAAACAAAGGAGCCCTCCTGCATGATTTCCCTGACCCACCATATCTCAGATAGTTCTAACTTTGAGTAACAGTTGGAAATAAAAATATATTTTCCAAGTCATTCAGGCAAGAAGTGTGGGCAGTGTTACACTCCTGAAGAGCGGGTGGCAGATGAAATTCATAAGCAGAACATATGCTGCTCTCTCTAAAATCAATGCAAGCCGCCTGCATTCGTGTGCCAAAGCAAAGTCCTTTAGGCACCTGGGCTACCAAACCGCACCAAGGCAGTCACAAATGCCCTCCAAGGATACAGCTGTGACAAAGCTGCTTCTCAGTCAGCTTGGTGGACAGCCAGGGTTACACATCTATTACGAATCCAAGCTGGACAGAGTTTATCCTTGCCTGTCCCTAATTCCATTTACTTCCGAAACTCTCAGTCAGTACGTACCAAGTAGCAAATTCCACTTTGAGTTCTCTTTTTTCCCTTTAATCTTGTTGGTCATTTAATACTTCAGTCCACTGCCCCTTCCAAGGTTTCATTTTGCAGCTGTGTTCCCCCTGGTGCAGCAGTTTCATCTTAAAGCAGAAGCTACTCAAGCTAAATGCCAGTCTTCAATGTTTCAAATTTAGAATCTTTTTGAGGTGCTTGCTCTTAGACAGCATTAGCTGGCTGCACTGCTTGATTAGCAAAGCTCTTTCTGAGTGGTATATTTACTCCCAGCAGCACTTTATCATTTATCATACTTATGTTCATTTCACTCTTATCCCAATCACGCCAGCTTTCATGTAACATGTTAAAGAAACAGAGAAAAAAAGAAAAAGAAAAAGAAAAAGAAAAAGAAAAAGAAAAAGAAAAAGAAAAAGAAAAAGAAAAAGAAAAAGAAAAAGAAAAAGAAAAAGAAAAAGAAGAAAACAAGATTTAAACCTATTTAGTACACCTTAATGTGCACACACACATTTCAGAGACAAACGAGTGTTCTGTAGTTTCTTTATGCTTGGCTTTTTTAATTTTCTCCATCAGAGTTAACTGAATGTAAATACTAGGCAATGCTGTGAGAAAGCATAAAGCAATACAGAAATCTGCATATCACTAGAGAGCCAAGAGGAACAATGGAAATTCAGGCCAACCATCTGGTCCGACACAACGCTCCGCTTCAAAAGGTATCTCTTCGAGAATCCTGTTACTGAAGGACAATGTGGTTTTGGATCACGGTCATTCTGACAACCCTGCTGCAGAGACTGCCCGTGCTCAGCTGGGTCAGATCTCTGGAATGTAATCTAACTCAGACAGACATTTTCTTTCACTCTTTTGTCTTACAGGAACAATTGACACCATCTGTTTTCATAAGAAAGTGCTTTAGCAGGCCTTCCTTGGGTGGTGTGGTCCTCAAGGGTGCAGCTGGAAGCGAGAGGAGCTAAATTTGTTCTGTGTTACAAGACACAGGATACACAAAGCTACTTAAGCATCACAGAAGACAACTGAGGAGAGGTACCTCTTCATACTAACGAGTATTTCAGAGGGTAGGTTTAAAAAAAACAACAAGATTAATTTCTCAGCAAATTCCTTAACAGAAAGAAAACAGTACCTTTAATACCTAGAGGAAGATCCCATTTCCTTCTCTTGAGTTCCTAAGAGAAAATTTTAATTTTTATTTAGAAACTTCCCATTGAGTAAATTCTCAGGTTTACTTGTTATTTAAAACCTGAGCTTTCCAGGGTCTTATTTTCTTGTTCTCCAGGCCATCAGGTTGTTGCAATACTAAAATAAGGAAATACCATTCATTTACAGCTGTCTAATTATGTAAAGCATCCAGTTATATTTCAGATTTCTGACTTACTAGAAGTTGCTTCAACACAAACTGTGTATCTCACTATCCGACATAATGTTGTGTATAAGTGTTTTTTATATATAAGAAAAAGAGAAATGGAAGAGAAATGGGTACAAAATAGTTATTTTAGGACTGTGAAATGTAAAGGGTGAAAGTAATCAAAGTAGATTGGTAAAAGTCAAAGTAGATTGGTGAAAGGGCAGCCTTGTGCTTAGGAGAATTAACAGAACCCATAAAACAGGAGTTTTGTAGTTTTAATAATCACTATAATGTTCCGGCAACCATTGCCAATGCAGTGCTTCAGAGTGAACTGGGCTAAAGCATTTACCCTTTTCTGGTTAATTCCAGCTGTTTCAAAGGCTGTTGAAGAACTTCATCAGAAAAAGATTTTAAAAAGCAGTTAGGACAAGAGTCACAAAGTCTACTCTTCAAAGGACTGCTGTTATACAAAAGGACAGCAAGTAGGTTATTAGGCCTATTTCATGGGCCCCAAAATTATGTTCCATGTCGTCAAAGGGCAGAAATTATCACAATTCCATGCAAAATCCGTCACAGTGTGTACACCAGTTATACCCCTTCAAGTCAGTGGAAAATCAGAACTAATATCTCTACTAAGATATGATCTGTACTATGGGAGAAATTGTATTTTCACTCTACTTCATCATCCTCTTTGTCTTTCTTTTAGACGTTGTCGTATCCTCTCCAATCAGCTGCTCTCCAAAGTTCTCTTGGCTTGTTTATTTTCCATCCTCTTAATCTTTCCTCCAGCCCTGAGGTACCCTGGAGTGAGTAAAAGATAGGAGGGAACAACACCAGGGCCCCACTAACAGCGGCAGTTTCACCTTCAGAGCATGCAGCCCATGTGGTTTCTTAAGCCACACAGGGAAGTTACCCAGAGATAAAAGCACCTGTAACAATTTACACCAGCTGTAAGTGGGGTTTTTTCAGAACAGGCTCAGACTTTCAAGTTCAGATTTTGATATATATATATAGATATAAAAATGATCTAATATCTCATATGCTACTATTTATCTAACAAATTATCAAGTGCTTTTAAGTAAGGTTATTCACAGTTATTTTTATGCAGGCACAAGATTGTTTTGCCACATAAAACACACTACTTTAGCAATTACATATTTTAATATTTCCATGTATAAACCAGACACTATGAGTAGAAAATACTGCAACAAGATCACACACTTCTACCTGGTTCCAAAAACAAAACAATAAAGAAAATGGATATTTCTGCTCTCAGAAATATTCATCCTAATAAAATTTGAATCACTGCAGGTGAAAGAAAAAAAAGTCTTAAATTTAAAGAATAAATGTTTTGAAATACTGCTAATAACAAGAAAAAAAGCCCTCTGACTTTTGATTATTTAAACTTTTTAAATGCTGAGACATAAAATATAGTTCAAGAACATACATGATCATGGTTGGGTCAATATAATGAGAAAAGGACTATGGGTTATACTGAAATGAATATTAAAAGTGAAGCTTCCATGCAAAATTCAGTGCATCTGGTCTTGAACACTCCATATTCCCAATCGGAGCTCTCAATTATTTAGATCCATAATTTTGTTCTGTCTATTAGGATAAAAACAAATAATCCTCATCTAGCTTCAGACTTACAACACAGCCTTGCAACAAAACACAAGTCAGTGACCAAGGCTTAAAGGTTATCAGAGATCAATAGGAACCAAAAACTGAAATATATCTGAGAATATGGGCCAGATGGATGTACTGCACAAGTTATTTCCAAATTCAATTTCCAAGCTCAGTCCAATAGCTTAACTACTGTTGCAGTGGCTAAATTTGAACATTTTAAAATGTAGCTTTGACAGATTAGCCTCCTTCATAAAAGTAGTAGCAGAGAGAACTAAACCTGAATGTCCAAAGGGCTACATACCAAAGCCTGCACCTCACTTTTCTCCAAAATGAGTAGGAAACTTGGCTTTTCCCTGGTCTGCCTCTGGTATTTACTAATGACTTGAACAAAAAAATTGATGAAAGTAGTTAAATATGACAATGGTTCAATTTAAAATGATTTTTAGTTGCGGAACATTCCAGTTCTGACTCTGAAGGGAAAGCAAAGAGGAGATGAAGAATGGCAAGCTTACAGCTGCTGGCCAAAACGAATCTAGGTTCACACACTGATGGTCCAGGAATGAGGTCCTTGGACAATGGATGTTATTGAAACTTCTGAGGAAGATGCTGGGGAATTGATTTGAATGCCATAATGAGTATATCTGCCCGGTTCCCTCAGCAGTTAAAAATAAAGTTAAAAGAAAGAGCAATCAGGAGTCTTTAATGATAATATAAGGCAATGACTTATATTCAGTTTTGGTTTTGTCAGAGATTTGGGAGGAAAAGAATAGAACAGGACAAACTGTGGTAGCTGAACATAAAGTGAACCCTCCATTTAAACACTATTTTACTTTTCCTCAGATTTATTTCTTGCTCAAAATTATTTTCCCAATAATTCTGGCAAATTTTGATCTCTGGATTATCACAATGAGTATGTTATGTGCACTCGAAATGTCAGAGAACTCAGAGGCAGGACCTTTGCTGAAAATTCTCATGTCACCAACTTTACAATTTGCTGTTCAAAAATATTTTCTATTATATATCCATGTTTTGTTGTTCCATTGAAATTCCTGGTCAGCAAATGAATAGAATCACAGGAATATTTATTGAATGGTAGTACAGACAGAGCGAATTTTAAAAACACCTGATCAAAAGGTTGGAGAAGGATAAGTAAGCTATCCAAAATTCACAGGATTACAATGCATACATTAGTCTCTTCACTCTCCCTCCTCCCCTTAGTACTTGGAAGGACTTTTAGGACCACTTTGAAAGTAAGAGGGAGCAAAATGAATCAGATATAAAATACTGCTTTGCAGTCAGACTCAGCTGTGGGAAATTACTGGCACAAGAACCAAGTGTTGCATTTAAAGCAATGTTTCATAATTGTATACTTGCTAAGAGTGCACTCAGAGCTTTTTGCAAATTTTCTTCACTCTATTTATAAGGTCTTAGTTCTGCATTAAGCTCATATGGACCTAATAGAGTCGGCAAGAATTCTGCAGGTTAAACTGTTCAGATGAGGTCATTTGCTCAAGATGTTTCAAATTTTGCAAGAACAAATGATCTTATGAGATGATTCCATCTTGGAGGTCAAAAGTCTCATGAGAAGGACAATAGAAAATATCTTTCTTTCTTTGTCCATAAAATGCCACACAAAAAGTGTGCAATAATATGATGGAAGCCAGGGCAGGGAAAAGATAAGCAGAACTTGTCTTCCCTTTAATTTCTATCCCTACCTCTTGTGCCTATTTTGTAACACTGCTGCAAATTATCAAGAGAAAGGCCTTAATCTTCCTAAATTGATTTGGAATTCCTGTCATACCAAAAAAATACACAAGAAGGCTGTAAGGGAGGGAATATATGGAACAGCTCGGGTTCCGACTCATGGGAAAGAGGTTCCATGTGTACACTGTGCTTTCCAGAGAAGGACACAAAGCTCATTTTGATTTTGTGGAGGAGTTAAAAGCTGAGTGCAATCAGCTCACAGATCTAAGCATTACCTATTGAGGGAAAAAGAGAACTTTTTTTGTCCAGGTTAATAAATTAATCAATTTATGCATTACATATATGCACAGAAAAGAGGGGGAAGGAATTCTATTTTTTTCTGAGTGATCAAAGTGTTGGCCAATGTTGTGGCTGGAGGCCAAACTAGACTGAAGATGGTTTGCTCCATTATACCTTCTGCTGTATTCTTATCTTGGAATGACAGCAATTTCTCTACATATTTTTAACTGTATTCTTCTATTATGGCAATAAATGGTTATTTAAATGCCATCAGTTTCAAATTACTCCACTGGAAAATACAGCAGGGAAAATTATCAAAGACAAAGAACTTTTAAATAAATCTCATCTTCCCACCTGCCATATGAACCAATTTTTATGCCAGGTGGCAGATGTTCATGATGATGCTTAAAATAAGTAAAAATTAAATGGATCTCAAAATTTAATTGTTTTTTTAGTGTAAGGGGCTCTCAATTAAAGGATATTTTATTTTATTTTGTTGGTTAGATATCCTCTCAGAAATGACCTGAAAACCCAGAGCTCTTTAACATAAAAGAGATGATAAAGAGATCAGAATCTCAAGCATTAAAAGAGAATCTTCTTTCCTCAATGTAGTTTAATATGTAATATCTCATAATCAGACTATCATGACAGAGAACTCTTCATCCCTTCAACATAACACTTAGAGAGCACATGTGGAATTTTCTTGATGCATGACATTTTATATAGGATATAGATCAGACGCGTTTTTCTCATATTTTCTGCAACAAATATATTAGCAGTAGAACACCATATCCAAAAATGTCTTTTGAAAATGGAGTATGTATCTGATTATCAATTTTTCAAGTGATTCTTATAGTTTATAAAATACTTAAGTCCTCTTCTAATTAGTATAATTTCTTATCTGAAGAACTGTAATTTCCACAAGACAGCTTTCACGGAACATTTCTCTTGCTGATGTTTCCTATGTAAAGATAAGCTGTGTCTTTTTTCAGGGCATCTTGGAGTTGCAAACATGTTGCTATACTTGAAAGTGACCATTCAGATTAAGTTTTTTATGAATCAATGCCACATCATACATTGTTCTGTGTCTGCTCTGCGTCAGAAGCTGGTATAGAAATAATATGTAAGCAGCATACACTTTTGTTCCACATGGTTTCCCCAGGATAACAACACTGCCTCAGCTGAAGGAATGACAAAGGATTTATGTGTTCTTTGATTCACCCTCTGCATGAGTTTCATAAAGTCGATGTGGGCCTGAGTAAGAACCGCACATAAACCATGCCAATTGAGTTGCTGAGTGAGAGAGGAATTCCAAGAGCTGGATCACTGGATCACAGCACACATGCATTACTTTCAATCCTTGAGAAACCAAGATCTAGGGAAAAAACCGTTTATCATCTCAGTGAGATGTGGCAGAAAACACAGAGAAAATAAATTCCTGAGAAATCAGCAAAAATATCGTGGAGTACTTCTACACTCATAGGACACACCAGATATTTGTTTCTGCTGTTATAGCTGCAAAGGACTGGTTGAACTTTCCTACACTAAAAACCAGCTCATATAAAAATTCAGGAGCATTTTCCTAGAAAGGGGCTGTGTAGGCTCTCCACTGTGTGATGCCTGCAGCCTTCAGGGTGTCTGGTCTTACTGATCCAAAGGATATGTCCTAGATTACAAAAGCTCATCTACTGCTAAATTTTAAGGAATGAGCCCTTATTGCAAACATAGTTGTGACAGGTCTGGATAGATATATATCAGGCATTTTGACTGTGGAGTGTTTATGAGACCACAAATTCTGTAACACTGAAGTGCTGAAATTATAGTTTTTGTTTTACAAGGGTTATTCAAGTCAAGGATTAAGGGTGGTTTTCACTAGTGTCTAAACTAGGTCCAGTATACTGCCAGTGGCTGTCTTTTCTTCATGAATGAGTTGCCAGGAGAACTGTCTGGGATAGTATGAAATCAACAATACCTCATGTAGTAAAGATGTATAAATATAAATAATTTATGAACATAAAATGGATCTTCTACTGTCATTTACATGAAAACAAAGACAGCACTTTCCCAAAACCAAGCTTACTCAATTAGCACGATACCAATGCCAAACAAGTCAACCAATATTGGTTCATTGCTCATTTAAAACCTTTTTTGGAGGGAAGGGAGAGAGGTTGTACTGCAGTGAGGGCTTTGAGGTACTACAGTAAAGCAGATTTTGAGAGGAGTTAAAAGTCATGACAAACTAAGTCAGACAGCAGATATAGAAAAAGCAGAGATAAAGTACAAAGGGATACACGAGACACTTAGTCCAAGATATTTCTGTCTTTCCTGCCATGCCATACTTCAAACTACCCAGTTTGTGTATCCCCTTTTCAAAACTTTGAGTCATTTTAAAGTAGCAGGAAACAATTTTTTCACACAATCCAGACAGGTCTGTATCCGTCTCACTCTCACCTCCGCTGCGCTGTTCCTACTGCCTGCATTATGTAGGAACAGCCAGACTTTCCCTGGTCACTGTTCAAACCTCCTCAGCAATGCCACAGAGGTGCAGAAAACTTGGAGGCTGTTTAGGAGGCTGATCACTAGACTCCACTTGGAAGTTCCAAATATATATAAATTACAAACTCACTGTGTGCCTGTGTTCTTGTTAGAGACATGACCTTTTGTGTGAAACCCACTAATAGTGAACATATGTCACAGTAGAAAACTCTTTGGCGCCAAGTTATTTCAGTGCATCACAGCTAACAAATTGTAATTCCAGCTCCATAGTTCCTCTGTTCATAATAAAGCAAATCTGTCACAGAAAAAAATAATCTTTCTTTCCCATAAAAAGACTCATAGTTAAAGCATATAAGATTATCATTGTGCAAGCTCATTAGGCGTACACAAGCTATACTTTTCCCTGTACAACTGAAATTCATTGATAAAACAATGAAGTGAACTAACACCCCTCCTAAATAAAGTTTCACCAGTAGCACTGTATGTTAATGGAGCTATTTCATTGTTAATGTGACTGACTGCTTATTGATTCTTGCAGTAATCCAGCAAGGGCTTCAGAGTACAATTTAGTTTGGAGAGCTACGGGTCCAACATCTATGCTCAATTACAACTTTCAGAAGGGTAGATCAATAAAATTTAAATTGCTTATGGTAATCACAACTTCAAATCATTGCGATCAGCATAAGCAATCTGCTGACCTCAGCCAAGCTCCTAAATTGAAACTTGTAATGAGTGGTCATTTAGTTTGGGTCCATTCATATTATTTTGGAGGAAGGTGATGAACAATTAAAGATCAGTCAGCACCTTCCCTACCTAGCAATCCCCTCTGAATTCCCAAAGTACTAATATGTAGTAACCCTAGGGTATAGGCCTTTGCACTTCTTTAATGGGTATTCTGTATGAATAAGCAATTATATTTTCTATTAAACAATTTCAGTGTAATTGAATTAGCAGTTATAATATTGCTCGGGCAAGCAGAAGCTTTCCTAGGGAAAAATTAAGTGATATTGGGTTATTCAAATTAATTTATAAGCCTGAAAAATGTAACCATTAAACAGAATTGTTCACCCTCCCCAAAAAATTACAATTAATGAGCATATTGTTTCAATGCATAAGTTTCCTAACAATTTGCTTTTTGGTCATAATGGCTTTTTCCCAGTTCATTATGAAAACCTGTCTATTATAATGAAAATTTCATAGGCTGTTTTCTTTGACAAAGCGGGTTGCAAGTTTAAACAAAGATAGCCTGCAGATTACTTTCACGATAAGGAGTCACCTTAGAATTACATTTTAATAAATCATTGACAATAAATCTTCTGTATTACAGCACTAGGGTTTAGAGAGGGAGGAAAAAAGGCAAATACAGAGAAAACGATCAATGAAAATCCCCTTCTGCCAATATGAGAATAAATTGACCAACTCTAATGTAAAGTTTGCTACACACAAAAATAAAAGCTCAAAAAGCTTTAGAAAGATGCAAAGCAAACAGTAATAAAGCCTGTACACAGATGCAGATTTAATTAACGTATTAATTTATTAATATTCACCTAACAGCCTTTTGCAAATGGTCTGTATTCAGGGTAGAAGTCACTGAATATTTAAATGAGCTAACAGACAATGATTTGGGAATATTTTCATTAATAAAATGCCAAACACATGATTCTGGTTCATGAGATTACCTATTATTCACAAGCAGTTGAAAAACTGATGAGGATTTCTATTTGAGATTCACAAAACGTTACATGGGGTTGAGCACAGACAGTGCTTTGCCTGAAGACTATTTAAACTGGTTTAGTCATCCAAACAGGAAGAACAATTCCTGTACTTTTGCTTGGAACAAGAGGTCTTAAGGCCAGGAGCATCTATGCTTCGTGAAATATTTCTTGCCACATTAACAAACATCACAAAATACACCTTCGTTGTACCAGTCTGCACAGGTATGCAGACAAAACTTTCAGTGGCTCATAATTCAGCAGGGGTGAGGGGAAGAAATCTAAAATAAACTACCCAGACAAAAGACTTCTGAATGTGTTATGCAACACTTGTGTGGTTTTCTGAAATGAATCTCTCAAAAAGTTGTTCGGATTACAAAAAAATCTATCAGTGTCACTCACTTTTCCAACCAGGGTATCATGGAAGTAAAAGGGAAAAACTAGAAGTGGTAAACTCGTAATTCTTGATTAAGCAGAATCCAGAACAAACCCCATGCCTCTGCCTTGAGTCTGTGGGTTACTTCCACTGGAAAAGCTTCTCCCCTCTGCCTGGCCTGTTATTTTGTATGTAATGTAATGCTTCTCAAGAATATCAATCTTGAAAAGTATACTGATGTTTTATAGCTGCTCCTGTTTTGCAATACAAATGATATAATTACTTGTTCCTCGCTGGAGGGGGTCCAGTTCTTTTAGTTCATTTTTTAAATGCAAATCTTATTAAGCATTTTATCCTAAAATGTTTACTGCAAAAAGGGCAGTGTGATCTCAGACAAAGATGGACAACATCTCTCCAAAAATAAATACCAGGCAAGGAATGAAACCTGAATTAAAGCAGCATACCAAAATCTGAATTGATCAGTTACTGAAATATGTTAACATGATGTAATGGGCAACTACTAAAATCAGATGTACAGTAATATTCCATGAATCACTGCTAGCTAGCCCACAACGAACAAAGACATAATAAAGAGCTCTGCTCACCAAAAATCTCAACTTTTATAATAGCTCTGAAATGTTTTGTTTATATAGTGTAACAACTTTCTCACCACCTACAGCTTCCCATTTGTTACTGTGGACAGGCTGCAAACTTTCTTACAGTGGCGAGCAAAGCATTAACTCATTCCTGTGAGTAACTGCTCACTCATTTGGGCTCTCTAATGACACCCTAATCTTGAGCCGGAGACCACAACCACTCAGAAATTCCTGGCAGCGTCTGAGCTTGAAATTAGATTCTCCTGACTCAAAAGCACAAGCCCTCACTATTCGACTTAAAGCAGATTGGGCATGAGTTGTGCCCTATGAGACATGACAAATGACTGAACAGTTCTGCTTCCATCCATTAGAGGTCAGTGGTATTTGTAAGCCAGCCAACTCATTACAGAGCTGCAGAAGAGGGATTAATTAGTGTCCTACCTTAGCTTCAATTATGGAACAATCCATATTCAAATTGTCTACTGAATATGGTGGCCATTATATGAGAATTCTGGAAAACGTAAAGAAAATGATGGCACTGCACTGAGGAGGAAAATAACCCCTGCGGTTCAACGGCATTGACAATGTAGGTAATGACATTTACCCTGTGTCCCTCACACACTTTCAGGTCAGCAGGATGTCAATGTCCTCTCCAGCTCCTCTGCTGGGAGAGGTACAGCCATCCCTTTGTGAAAGAGAATTGGGCCACTGCTGCCCTGCTTTTTCCAGAAGAAGTCCTGGAAATGTTGAAAGGAG
This sequence comes from Ifrita kowaldi, assembly GCA_013398055.1. Lineage (NCBI taxonomy): Eukaryota > Metazoa > Chordata > Aves > Passeriformes > Cinclosomatidae > Ifrita > Ifrita kowaldi. Next base: position 100,782 of record VZRS01012862.1, read on the forward strand.
AAACTCTGCTCTCCCCTATTTCTCCTAACATGGGGAATAGCACAGTGACAAACGAGATGTGAGCAGGTAATAGAAGATTCCTGTATAACCAAGTCTGCCCAAAATGGTTCTAAAAGGCAGAATTTTCAGCCTGTATAACTAGCTCATAAATTGGTCTATATTTATCTGGGGTTCATTGTCACCACACTAACAAATTCTTAAGTTCTTCAGAAACCACAGCTGTCTATTTCTTCCAGTTATTAGTAGATTTAAATATTTGAAACCAAAATATATAGGAGAGTCATAAATAACATGCATCCTTTCCCTAGGCAGATCCTTAAGACATTTTAATGCATAAAAGCAATACGACATTTTAAAAGTTTGCGAATTTCTTGAAAGAAAGCTGCAAAATTGGCCTGACAAATCCTTAATCCATTTATTCAGAGTGAAAATATGACATTTCTATCTGAAAAAGAAGAGCAGAAATTATCAATTCCCTATGTGAACAGAGTGGAGAAACCAGTGGAATATCCAAAGCTAGGTTCTGATCTAGGTTGTGTAGCTGTGTATCTGGGATAGACTGATTTTAATAATTATTTCAGATTTTCTATAAGGAAAATTTTGATAAGAGCTTTAGGCTTCCTATCAGCATTGTGACCATACAGGATCATTCTCCATGAAATTTTTTATTTGCTTACTTCATTGTACTTCTTCACTTGTCAGGAATCCTGCAGTAAGATCAGCTTAGCAAACCTCTTGAAGCAATTATCTGCGGGTTGAAAGCCCTAGGTCAGAACTAAAAACAATGCACCTAAACCAGGTCTTAGACAGCCAAGGGCAGTGTCATATCATCTAAAAACATCATTTATTGCCTTTAGGGAATATCTAACAGCAAAAGATACACCTTGTGAGTCTGGCATTATTGCAAAAATAAATATGCAATAGGATTGGCAGCTTATTAGAAAGTCTTGGGGGTTTAATTAGGATGTCAGAAGAGTATGGGCCTATTAACACTGTACTCCATTGTCCTCTACAGGTGGAAGAACATGAAGGGACAGAATTTAGCCCCCCTATAAGGCTTAACCCCTAATTATGTTATTACTCAGAGCATGAATGAGGGGACCCACAATATCTGTGAATTTGAATGCTCTTGACCTGTGGAAAACTCAGAAAATTATCATTTGTCTTGAAATTCCCTCTCTGAAATTTAAACTTCGTCTCACTACTTTACATTTTGTTACTGGATAAATTTGCTCCAAACGAGAACAATCAGGCTCAGCTGAAAAAATAACCCTTTCAAAAATTGATTTAATGGTTTAGCCTTAGAATTCTTCTGATTAAAAGTGTCTTCTTTTCAGCAAAAACTTATGGATAATAAAGGAGACGGAGAATAAAGAACAGCCAACTCATTGGCATAGAACAGGAATTCTTCTAAACATGCTTCACTTTCACAGGACTGAGGGGTGCCTGCTAAATCCCCTGCTTTATGCACCTGCTCCCATGACATGGTGGTACTTCATGTTCTACATTAAGACATCTTGGAGTCATCTGCATAACTAACAAAAAATTTAAAAGGGGGGGATGATGTGCTCTCAGTTATAGAAAATAACTTGAGAGGGCTGAAAAAACTGAGAAAAAATATCCCATTCTGTGGCCTTTTTTTTTTTTTTTTTGGAAGAAGTATGATATTGAAAATATCACATATCTTTGGGTCATGAAAGTGTTCTGTGGTCAGAGACCGGATTTCAGCCTCCAGACACTGTATCTGATAGCCCATCCCCTATTAAAAACTACCCCATGGACAAATCACCATCCTAAGACTTAGTTGAAAGTATCCTCAAACCTTTCACCCTTTTTGTACTCACAAAGTAATCTAAACCCAGCACATTAAGAGAGACATCAAAGAGTCCCCACTGTTTTTTGTAGGTGCAACTTCTGAGTCTCTCCCTTCCTACTTTGCAGATAAGCCATGCAAAGACTTCACTCTGGCCTTTTGCCCCGTAAAGAGTTTTTACTGAAATGTGTGTTGCAGTAGAAAGATAAATAGTCAGAGTTACAGAAATCAATACGGCAAAATTCAATAAATAACAACAAACATCTACTGGACAAGACTGAAACTTTCACTATGAAAGAAGTTGTTTTACTTTCCTACACTTGTACGCTATAGACACTTCTGTGCATTCGTATTCTTAAAGAATATAACATTTGATTTTAAAGACTAGGGCAAAACTTGAGATATATGTTCCACCGCCATCACTGTTTAAGAGACCTTTGAAACCAGAACCAGAGACTCAAATGATATTAAACTCCATCACACGTATAAATTTAGATCTCAAATTCACTTTAAACTATAGATGCAAGATACAAAATACAGATCCAGATCTCATTAGCCTTAAGGTCTGCAGCTATCTGAATCTGACATTTTGACTTGGAGCCATTTCTACTAGGAATCAGAAAAAAATTCTCATTTTCCATTTAGTCATTCCCAGCATGTTTTGCTTACGATTTTTTTTTCACTCTGTCCCTGCACTAAGAAGCCATTGAACCATCTGTAGTATTCAGATAATAATTTCCTTAGCTATAACTATATAATTCCACTAATGAGAGCTACTTGAGAGTCTGCTATCATCCATTTCCAAAGATGTTATTATAGTTTGATCTTTTGCATATGCAGGCATCACTCCACCTTATAGATGTGGCTAAATGGATAAGAAACCACTTTTTAAAGAAACACTGTGCTGGAGCAATGTACATATTGCAAATTCAAATGGCATAACTAACGAGAAATACCATTTTAGAGAGCCTGAAACTGTTTAACAGAGAGACAGAATTCAGACAGAAGTTTTGGCTACAAGAAAATAATTTTAAAATAGCCTGGAAAAGTTAAAAAATACTTTGTTGTAAAATATTTTGTATTAAAATGTTTTGTTTTAAAATATTTCAACCTATAGTTTCCCTTTAAAATCCACCAACTTTTACTATTTATTATAAGAATTTAAGGAGGTAAATTTTATTTAAAAAGAGAAATTATAGGTTACATGTCTCTTTAATTTTTTTCTTTATAGTAGGAAAGCTCAAATAGAATTCTCTTTGGTAATTAACCATCATTTATTTCCATTTTTCAACCCAGATTGTGAACAAAAAAAGAACACCTTTAGTCCACACCCACCCAAAAAGGCAGCATTACTAATCACAGCAACAAATCAGATCCTCCAAAGGGCCAGACCTTTCATTTAGTTTATGGAAGTCTTTAAGGACTTAATATGATCTCGGGCCCCAAGATCAAGATAATTTTTCAGCTGGTAGCCAGACAATCTTCTGATGTAGATTTCACACTGGCTTTTCCAGGATTTGCACAGTGCTCCCTCTGCAGAAGGAAGGTGACGCAAGAATACTGTTTGCAGCCTTCATGGAAGGGTCCTTGTGCCAGCACTCTACACTGAGTTCATGCTCACCACCTTCTCAAATAAAAATTATATGCTCCACGTAAGAGATTCCTGATAACTCTTCATAACATGACCTGCCTGTGCCCTTTACGAGCACACAGCCCCTGCTGCCACAGCAGCCTCTCCATTCATGGCTGAAGCCCTCAGCACAGAAGTGCCTTCTCAAATGGAGAGCACGCTTTGAAAATGCACTCCTCAGCGTGCTGATGAAAAACGAATATGGGAATAAAGGAATTCCTGTTCTTTCCCTGTATACAAGACTCTCCTTGCGAAAATCAATCCGTGCCATTTTGGAACAGTATCACTAATGAAATTACCATAATCAAGAACTGCAAAGGCATTGATTACAAAACACTAAGCTAATAACAGCCTTGAATGAGATTCTGATGTCACTGAAGACTTAGAGAATCTCTATCTATCAGGATTTCTCTGTCTGTCATCAAATAATTCCACTGAAAAGCTAAACTTGTCCAACTATAAGTAGATGAAAAATCCAAGGTCATGGTTCTACAAGACACACTGGCCCCCAAAAACATAAAAAATGCTGTGCTCTCCAGACCCCACGTGAACTTGTCTTGCCCATTAAGATACAGTAAAAAAATCATCCCAGTACACTTCATGCCAGATCATCTATCCTCTACCCTGCAACCAGCATGAGGCACAAACCTGGCAGCTCTCATTATCTAACCAGAAATAGCCCTAATCACAGTTTTGTGATGGATCCAGACCTAGTCTTTACAGATAGACAACTCAAAGATGCACACAGGCAGTATGGATGAAGCTGGAACTATGACTCCATTGACTTCGCTGAGATGATGTATGATGCTAAATTTCATAAAAGCCCAAAAGATCTTATTTGGATTATGTCCAAACCACCCTGTATTGGGTTTGTATGGCAAAGCTTTGGTAGTTGAGGGGCTACGGGGGTGGTTTTTTTGAGAAGCTGCCAGAAGCTTCCCCCGTGTCCGGCAGTGCCAAGGCCAGATGACTCCAAGACAGACCCACCACTGGCCAAGGCTGAGCCCACCAGTGGCAGTGACAGCACCTCTGGGCTAGCAGATTTAAGAAGAGAGGAAAAACCTGCACAACAGCAAGTGTACCTGGAGGGAGGAATGAGAGTAGGTGAGAGCAACAGCTCTGCAGATACGCAGGTCAGTGAGGAAGGAGAGGCAGGAGATGCTCCAGGCGCTGGAGCAGAGATTCCTTTGCAGCCTTTGGTGCAAACCATGGAGAGCCACAGGGATGCAGAGATCCACCCACAGCCCGTGGTGGCTGCTGGAACAGGTGGATGCCCAAAGGAGGCTGTGATCCTGTGGGAAGCCTGTGCTGGAGCAGAGTCCTGGCAGGACCAATGACCCCACGGAGAGAGGAGCTGGAGCAGGTTTGCTGGCACAATGTGTGACCCCGTACAGGACCCACTCTGGGCCAGTCTGCTCCTGAAGGACTACATCCCATGAGAGGGACCCATGCTGGAGATGGGGCAGGATGTGAGGAGCCATCCCTCTGAGGAAGAAGGAGCAGCAAAGACACCGTGTGGTGAACTGACCACAGGCCCCATTCCCTGTTCTGCCATGCTGCTGTCAGGGAGGAGGTAGAGAAAGTTTGTTTTTGTAGCAAATCTCCTAGATTCACCTAGGAACTGGTGCCCGATAGCTTAAATTGTATAGTGCCAGTAAATGTGATTACAGATGCGATGTTTTTGCCCTGCACACTTTAAAAACTTCATAGATTCAACATGTTTCACTGTTATCAGAAATTTCAGAGGTCCAAAGTGCCTAATTCAGCATTCCTTTATTTTTTAGCTATTTCCCTTTTGTGAACCCATAATGATGGGCACAGCTGAGGCCCCTCAGCCTCACATGTCAGGGCCATATTGGTAAGAGCTGTACCCCAGTTAACCTGATTTAAAGCCAATCCACACCAACGTATGTGGATTCACTTGAAGGACCAGAACTGGATCAGGCAAAGCAAATAAAATGGAGTACATAATTAAGAGAAGGATGTAACAAATGAGACCCTACAGGTATTTTCCATCTCCAACAGCTAAGAGTCACTCCCTTTTTCCCCCCTATAAGATCTGAGGCGATAAAAAAATCTCCAAAGACCTCCCTCTTTCACTAATGTCCAAAATGGTCTTTGTTTGCGTAGAAACAACGTAGAAAGATATAAAAATAGGTTTAAATTAGCATATTGCCAAATTGGTCTACTGTAACAAGTGCTTTGAAGTCTGGCATGCTGACTGATTCCCCACAGGAAGTTGAGTACTCTGAAAACAATTAAGAACAAAAAAGGGGCGGGGGGGAGGAGAGAGGGAGCAGGCAAGTACAGTAGTTAAATTAAGCAAAGTGAGCCTTGGAATAGTCAAGGGACTAAACAAGCCATCGAATCACTTAATAACAGCTCCTCTTTAGCAGTGGAGATAGAAAACACCAACTGGATTTTTAGAAGCAGAGACATTAAGGTTTGAAAAAGCAGAATGACAGAAGTTTAAATTAAATAAATGAAAATTACTTCAGAATATAATAGAAGGTAATAAGGCACCAAAACTGCCAGTAGTTTAGTAGCTAATCCTGTGCTCTAAAATTGATCCTAATGTAAAAGCATTGTGCAATTTAAAAGTAATGAACATAATAATCCCTGCCATTTTACATAATAAATAAATCTTAACTATGTTTCCCGTTTGTATAAAGCCTTGTGAAACGATGGGTTTGGATGTTAAAAAAATCCAAATGTTTGTTTCACAAGGATATTATAGTGATGCAGTGAAGTATATTTTGAGGGAGAAGGTTAAAATATATTTTACAGGCAGTACTGAGTAAACATAGCTATATCTGAAAAACCTCACATGCCACGAGAAGACAGACCTCGCAGATTTTACTATAAACATTTTACACTGTGAAATACCTTCTCTACAACATTTTGTCTGCACTGAAATGCACAATCACGGACTGAAAGATGGTTTCTGTTATTATCATCATTAATGTCATGGCAGCGTGCAGGGGAATTACTGTGTAATTAGGAACATTATCTGTCTCAAAGACCCTGGGATACAGGTAAGCAAAACAGGTAAAGGTTTCACCATCTGTGTTGTACTAAACAGGAATGAGGAGCAGAGAAGAGCACAGGCTTGCTGCAGTTAAGCAGTGAATCCCCAGGTAACTGAGGCCCCACATTACTGGTCTGAGGGAGCAGGAGGCTGTGGATCCTGGGATCCTTGTCTTCCCTAGGCATGGCTTTGCACAAGCTCATCAAAACTCTGTTCTTTCAACACTGTCTCTCCAGGTCTCCCCGACAGGAGCTCCTGTACCTCTATGGTGTGGCAGCCAGGAGGGATCACAAGGAATGTAGCTCTCCATTTCACAGCAGTACAGCTCAAACATACAAGATACGGCCTTAAGCCTCAAAAAATTTTCCCCCTCCCACCTTCTGCCCCCTCCTTTATACACACAAAGTGGCGCCTCTACATTTTGGTCATCTCCACCAGAAGTGTTGGGACAAGGTAATCCTATTTTTTAAAAGCTTTGGTAACAAACTTTTGATAACAAGAATTCAGTAATTACTGCTTCTGGGCGCCGATGGAAGTGTGAAGACTCCACCCTTGGAGAAGTTCAAGGCTGGGCTGGACAAGGCCCTGAACTGGCTCACACAACTTATCCTTTGCTCCCTTGCAACTCAGAGCCCATTCAGTATGGAAGAACTCCAAACACTGGGCTTGTAGGACAAGGCAGGAGACCCATGCTGACCTCGACAGCCTAAAGAATCATCTTTATTGTACGGTAACTGCTCCTCGAGAATGTGTTATTACAGATGCTGCTATAGAAGATCAGTAAGCATTATCCTGTCAGAATAGCGGCTTTGAGAAAATCCAGCTGCCTTGAATACTGATTCATGGTACTGCATTCCCAAATTTAGTAACCAAGGAAAAGCTGGAGAGCTTGATACCGACATTCACACTTCTGGCCAAAGGAACATGTATCAGGAAGAATAACTTGAAGTGGGAGAGCTACAGAACTCTCTCAGAAGGGATTTTTGCACAAGTCTTACCCTGTTCCAGTTCCTCTTTGGACTCTCTAACCACTACGTAGACTTGAAAACAGAAATATTATAAAACTAAAGAAAACTAAATAGTGCTTCTCTGTAAGTAAAATAACGTAGTCTAGAAAAGCTAAGTGAGAGGGAAACCTGTTCAAGGTGAGGCTGGAAAAGATTGCAGAGATGAAATTTTGTCTTATGGATGAGACTCCACTCAAACCTTTTTTGGCTCCCTATATATCAAGAACCTTCTTCATTCTGAAGAGCATCTTCCAACTTTCACATCTTACCTCAAGTTTTCCTCATCATCTTTTTGGCAAGTTCTGAGGGTTTTGTCACAGACAGTGACCAGGTGAGGAGAAAGGAGCAGGGTGTGAACCATGGTTCTGTGAGGTTTGGTGGAAGAGATCTGAAAACAGGGTAAGTATCCTACAGACTTGCACTACTCACATTAAAAGCCACCACATGAATCTGACTATGTCCCCTTCAAGCTTTATAATCAACTCAGCTGGAACTTAGACTGTATGAATCATCAGCATTTGTTACCATTCATTTTATTGATTGTTCTCATCTTTTTATTATTTCCTCTTCTTTTTTAATATTATGTATTATTCTTTTATATCGTGTATGATTCTTTTATATTATGTATTAATATTACAGTACCACCTATAGCAACAAATTAAAATTGCAGCTTCCACCAGAAACATGATCCTGTTAGAGAAGGTTCTGTAAAAATCTCACTGTTAAAAAGATAGTCACTTGCTCAAAACTCCCAAAAGGAAGGTGACAAAAGCAAAATCAAAGCAAAAAGAAGTGGCCCAGCTTGTGTCTCATGTCCAAAGTAGAAGAAGTTTCCCAGGTCCAAGTCAAAGGTATCACACTGCTTTACATTTTCTTTGGCACTTTGCCTTTATGTCTCCTCTTGCAGCTGATCATTTATTCCTATATGTGAGTGTGTGTGATGTACAACTCAGCCAACATGTAAACAGGCAATTTCAGCACTTAGCATTTGTTTTTGAATTAATTATTTTATTAATAGAAGTTTGGAGGCTGGAAACAGAAGCACAGAGCTGTTACCTGACTTGGTAAAATATAGAATTGGGATAGAATACAGGCCTTTTGGTGCTGCCATTATAAAACTTTCAGGTTTTATGAGCAGAAGCAAGTAACTGCTACTCTTGGTCAGAGCTACCTGATTGTCACAGCACCAAGGTCCTGCTGATAAAACATGTCTGCCAGTGTTTGGTACCTCCCTCATATGACAACATAAAACAGCTCCATGAGTAGGCCAAATGATCCTACATGCCTGCAAAGAAGCTTCTAGACCCCACTGGATAAAACGTCTTCATTCACTAAAGTCAGTTATTGTCCTGCCAGGGACCAAAAAAAAAAAATAAAAATCAAACAAGTTTCACTTTGTATTCTTTCCTGGTCAGCACTAAACATTTTTCTGGGTAGCAAGCATAATATAGGAGATTTTAAATGCTTTCTTTGAAAGTAGAAAAATATATCTTTTAAGCAGTCAAGCGTTAACTGTGAGAATTAAAAATATCTGTTCCATATGTTCAAGTCCCAAGTAAAGTAATATTAAGTATGTAGAAGAAAGTTCAGGTAGGAAGAGCAAATGATTAAAATAAAAGTCCCTCGGGTCAAAATGCGAGCGTAGTGGACATAGATAAAATACCAGGGAAAGGAGATGAAATACAAACAGGATGTGCTGTGGTGTCCAAATGAGACACATTACTAAAAAAAGTATTGCATCATTAACCACTCCATCAGCTGCCTCTGCCAGGGCTGCAGTGGATTTTGCATTGCCCACACCTTGGAGAATATGAGGATCTCAGATCACTCTCTGGTGTGTTTGCTAGTCTCACTTTAATACTTCAAGTTTGATCATGAATTTTCTCTCTCCTCTGTTTTGAAGAGAAACAGCAGTTAAATTAGCAGCTGAAAAACATTTTCAGCTATGTGATTGGGCTCTCGGTGTATGACTGAGTGGTTGGTATCTTCTGCATTGATATCCCTGGTCTTCAATGGGTGTGATGTGTGCTGCCCACAGGTTGTGTTGCATTTGTTGGTGGTGCTTGGGTAGCTCTCCAGAAGTCACCTGGAACTCTGAACAGAGAACAGCCCAAGAGTCCTCCAATATCCCACACCACTAGTTCTGGGCTGAGCCCACCCTCAAACTAAAGTGCTGAATGCTGCCAACTTGCCCTGCAGCCCATGCAAACTGATGGTCCTCAATGCCTCTACAATCAGTCCCTTAATGACAAGCCCTTTCCCTCATCCACGGCATTCCCCAGTACACAGCCCACCACGTGACCAAACACAGGTCAAACAGCAGCTCCAGACCCCAATTTTAAGAACTGTTGTTACTATTAATTCAGAGAGAGTGGTCCTAGATAAAAGAGAAGTTTGTAAAAACATAGGGAAATGCTATCTGCAGGTAAGTGCGTAGAAAATCCATCCATTGTAAAAATTTAAGATGTCATGTTCTGCAAAAGAAAATATTTTATTTCGCAAGTCAGAGAAATTTAATGACTTTTTAAAAAATTATGTTTCAAAAACTGCTTGAAATGTTTATTCAGAGCTAACAAACTTTATTCAGTTTCTAAAATTACTAATTTTAGAGGTTGCCATAAATTCCACTCGGTTTGTCAATCCTACAGCTGAGCTCATTCCATGCAAATTTTCAGAGAAAACTTTTAGTAACAGAAAGTGCTAACAGAAAAATACCTTTTATTCCCACTTTCTGAAACACACAAAGCAATTGTGGATTGTTTACTTCATGTGCTTTGGGTTTGGTCATATCCACTCTTTCATTTCCATGTCAGTGAAGTTTTTTGCTTTCACACATACACAGAAAAAGCCACCAACAAGAATGAGGAAAACGCGATACTCTCAATTGCAATCCCACAGAAACTGGAAGAAAGGACTTGGGGACGTGTCCTATTAGCCTGTTTGTTTTTAATTGACCAGATTTCCAGTTGACAGTGGCCCTTTTAGCAGTGCACAGAACAAAAAGAGCACCACATGGCCAGCAGGGTCTGTTTTAAAGTGGTGCTCTCTCATGTCCCCTGCTGAGGATTGCACCATATGAGCCATCAGTAACGCCAAGTCAAAGGCCAAGCATCAATAAAGCTCTTGCTGTGATCAAGAATATGTGAACAATGGAGCAGCCTCTTCTAGGAGTGGTTACAGCAGAGGTAAAGCTGAAGTTAGGTGGCATCTAGCTGACAGGTGTTTTTTCTCTGAAATTTTATAAAATACAATATTTTTTCTGGACACCATCGCTGGCAGTAAATATTTCAGTGCAGGCTGCATTGTGCACATACTTAATTAAATGAATGGAATATGACAGAGATGATTTGTCTAGGTACAAAGTCAGTGGGAACAGTTCTGTTCAACTCACTGGTTGCTGAATTAGGTGTGTAGTTAATACATTGTATCCAGATATCATAGCAATGAGAACTAAATAATTTACATACAGTGTCCTCTTTCATTACACACACTCATAAAAACACACTTTTATTTAGTGCACTTGAACACATCAGGATTAACCTTCTCTTCAGCCATGTACATGTACCTGGAGTTAAATATTCCTGCAATGGAAGTTCACTGAGAACAGGCTATTACTTCAGAAGGAGAAGACCTACAGAATTGCACAGGGATTGTTGCTTTACTTCATCCTTCTTACATTCCTGCTATAGGATGGGTTAAGGTTTCTGTGGGAAGGATTTATTTATGTATGTCCTGCAAGAGTTTCCCTAAATCCTGCTAGCTTGTTTCGGAGGGTCGGTTCCTCCACAATTCATGCATGCACAAGACTTAACTGGACAAACTAAAGAAATAATACAAACCCCCTTGCAAGGACATTCCTTCTCTGACCTTAACCAACTCCTTGTTGCCATCTGTCCCTGTACATGACTCATCCCATTCTGCCACATTACCATTGACAAGGACACATAAAGCCACAAAAGGAGTTGATGGACATCCACTCCAGAGCATTAGCTACCTTGCTCCGTGCTCCTGAGATCCGACTGTGCCTTTTGACAGCTCTCCAAGCACATTTCCCCATTTCTAGAATGAAACTGAACCTTTGCACTTTATTATTATTATTATTATTATTGTTCTCTTTCAGCAAAAAGGTAATTGGGCATGAAAAGTTCAAATCCATTAAATAAAAACTCAATTTAAAATATTTTCCATCCACCAAGCAAGCTCCTATTCATTATGCTGACACTGTACTCCACCTCTGTGCCAAGTGGATCACTCAAAGATGCCCCCCACCACTTCCCTGGCATTTTGTGTGACAAGTAAATCTGCTGTGCACACATTGCTTTGTAGGGCATCCCGGTTTTTTCAAACACAAGCAACATTTTTTACAGCACCTTTAAATTCACAGGTTGAATTTTGTAACTATCAAGGTAATTTCAAGTCAAATATTTGTGCTGAGTCTCTCCTCTGGATATTGTGGCAGACAGACACAGCTTCTGAGTTTTATTTCTGCTTCTTTACTCACTTCAAGTTTTTGCACGGCCTCAGTCCCATTCAGTTTACTCTACTGCTAAATACAAATCATAAAGTGTGTTTACCTATCAAAAACAATAGCAGGCAATTAAAATATAAATTACATTGTTCTCTAGGAACCTCGGTAGAAGAATTCAGATGTTGCAGTTACCTGGTGCCTTGTTAATTTAGAAAAGCAGAACAATACAAAACATTCTAATGTTTCAGCCACAGGTTACATATTCTGTTTTCACAAAGGTCACTTTTTCCATAAAGTTTTTTTTAGTACAAGTTTACTGTACAGAGACACTCTTTTGCCTTAATATCTATTATGAATGTCTTCTTTAAACCTAACAAAATATTTTCCCCTTACAACTTAATCTGCCAGAGATGCAGCGCACAGCTACTTTATTCTTCACAGGTCCAGTCCTGAAATCTAATAAAAGAAAGCCAAAGAGGGACATCTAGTGGTACCACGCACAAAATTAAGAGTGAGCAGAGGGAGGAAAAACCCACTGCCATGCCCACGGATCTGAGATAACTGGTGCTTATCTCATTGGGAACGAGAAAAGGTTGAAGGGAAGAGCAAAACAACAGAAAGGAAAAATCCAGCTATTTTATTGTTTTCTAAAACATTGCCACTTACAATGGGAATGACACAAAACTGCATTTGGTCAAAGCAGAAAGATGAAACAAAACAAAAGGAGATTTAACAGTCTTCCCAGTGAGTCTGATTTGTCTGAAGAATGCTGGATTCCTCTAAATGAACTGAATCTAAATGTAGGTGCCATAATCAAACAATGCTGCCACTGAACCCCAGATTCACACAAGGAAATTGTACCCTGGCAAAGTAATCCCCAGGAAAACCAAGAGGACCCGCAGAACAAATTTCATTTCCCTTGAAAGTAGGTGCATCAAACTCCAGCTGAGGTCTGAGCATCAACTGAAATTGAATTTCAGTTTGACAAAACCTCTGAACGCTCACCCAATGAGCAAATGATAAGATAGTGCTTATCACTTATATCAGCAGTGAATATGTCATTATAATCACCATGAAGTACTCATGCAAAATTAGTGGAATAAGCCATCTGTCAGCTAACAAGGCAGATCAGCAGCACTGGAACCCTCTCCCAGCTGAAGACAAGGAGAGATCAACAGCAAACTCCAAATTGCCAGAGAGACAACGAAAGCTCATGAACTTCATGGTCCCAGCTAACTTTAGTACCAGAGTACTCACAACAAACTGATTCTTATGTAAACACCCCTTCAAGAGCACAGAACTCCCACACGAAGAGTGTGGGAGTTGCCAGCCCTACTGTCTGAGAAATGCAGCCTGTAAGATGGACCACACCTGGTTTGATGTGCAAATCCTATAGTAAACAACTTTACACTGTATTGTTGCCAGAATTAAATAAATGAGGCAGTCATGCACACTAGAACATAACTGCAGGCTCTTTAAGGAAAACTGAGGTTTTAGTGTCACTTTCTATCAGAAGAGGGAGCAGATTAAGTTCTACCTGTATTGCAATTACTTAGGTCTCTTAGATACTTAGAGATTAAGAATTTAAACCTGCCTTGAGCGCTTCTGTGGCAATTCCACATGCACTAATCCCTACAGCTCCTACAGTGAGGGTTAAAGAGATGAAGCTCCGAAATTCTTCCAAGAAATGTGGGACAACCTCCAGAGCTGATCCCTTTCTGCCCAGCTCCCAGACTCACCCTTCTGAAGGTCCTTGCTGATTTGCATGGAAGCGTTGTAGTGAAAAGGAATTCTTTTCCATAAATTTGAAAGCAAGTGCCATATAAGACTTTCCAGGCAAGAAGGATATAACCATCCTTTCCCTGCTGTAGGTGTGATGTCATTTTGGGGGCAGTTTTATAGTCACACAATGTCAGGTGCCATCTCCCACTGCAGTGGTCTGTGTACCACAGGTGCCTTAAGGCAACTGATTAAACAGAATCAGCTACACAGCCCACAGGTCTTCTCTAACCTGATTTGAGGTATTTATGATCCTCTTTGCAGATATTGAATGACTGGATACACAAAGAAAAACATTCTTAAAATGAACTTATTTTAAAGAGATGGTAAAGCAATTTTATAAAGCAGAAAGATACCTGCCTCTCGTACCACGCTTCATCTACCAGTCTTCACCCAGTTTGCTCCTTGATGCTGTTCTAAGCTATCATTAAAGCATTTCCCTCCCTTCAGTTCTCCCTTTTTTTTTTCCCCTCCTTACTTTTTCTACAGGACTGACACTACCTTCTGAATTTATTCCCCCTCACTGGACAAGCAGTACCTACGAGACAAGCAGTCTTCTTTTTGTCTCTTTCGTTTGGTTTTTTTTGTAGTAAAAAGACAGGTACCTTGCAACTTCCTCTTCTTAAGCTCTCTCCAAGTTCCCCAGCACATATGAGAATAAAAGAATGGTGCTGTCAGTGGTGATGCACACCAGGGCCTGCCAGCAAAGAACCAGGTGTAAAAGCATTCAGTTGTGGAGGTTATATGGTCACTGCCAAACTGGAGCAGAGTGCTTTGTAGGAGGAAAGTTCCTGACTAAAATATTTCATATTCCACCTTGCACTGCAATAATGTAATAAGAACTGCCTCAAAAAAAAAAAAACAAACAAAACAAAGCAACAAAAACAAATTATGGTGTTTTAAAGCCTAAGTCTAGTGTACATATACACCAGAGAGAACCAATGTCACAGAAAAGAGTGAATCAATGCCTGTTTTCCAAAGTCTCTGAATAAGGATCACACACCTTTCTGGAAGCCATGCTGTGACTGAACTAACCTCAGCAGTGAAGGGCAGCCATTCCATGGGATCTTTTCCACTAGAGGTCAGGCTGAAGGAGCTAATGATCTATTTTAGCCTTCAGAATCTATGAGTGGGAGTCACTAATCAAGATTTGGAAGTCTGAATACCACTTAAAGTGAATCACAAAGAGGTATTAGATTTCTAAGTGTCCACCAGCCAGAGACATTTAATCATGAGAGTATTTTAACACACGTCAATACAACCTTTCAGAGAGCACTTGGTGCCATCTCAGTTGGCAGGACAATGTTTGGAAAAGAGAAAAGTTCTTCTTAAACCTCAACCTTGAAATGAAAACTCCATTATCTTGAATAATGACATTCTAGTCACTTTAAAAAGGGTATTCTAAAAGGTTTGCTTTTTATTTTTTGCTCTTAGAAATTACATCCATTACAAGCATTTTCCATGAAAAATCTAGATTGAATTTGTTTCTGTAAATAACTAGGAATAGGCACAGCTAAGCAATAATGGGTTTTAAGTAAATAGAATTTTTCCAAACCCCAGAGTGATTTGAGTTAAGAGCCCAGGCTTTTCTTCTTCTGTATTTTGATGACAAGCAATTCCATCACTTTCAGAAACATTGACCCAACTTCTCAAAATAAATACCTCGAAGGCGGTGAAGCTCAGACATACACTTGTTTCTGAAAATTCAAGGAAATGTTTAATGTATCATTTATGGTTTTAAACACATTCTTTATTGTGACAGGACAACAAGTCATGATCAAACAGCAAGTCCTAGCTTAGAGCTCTTCACCAGTCACCGTCTTTCCCAACAATTCTTTGCCTTCAGTGCATGTGTCTGCAGCCAGGAAAACCAGCACAAAGTCATTCTGGCCAAAGGCATGTAAGCATTTACCCATACAGACAAAAAATAAATGGAGGAATTGCTCATGTTTACACTCCTGAAAACAAAGCAGCCCATGAAATTCCCTCAGAGACGAAGTCAGCTAACCAGGTTATGTCAGCTGGCATTTTGAAGTGCTTCATGGTCAACTGTTAGAGCCACTTCAAAGATACAGAACGTACCTGGGAGAAGGACAAAACATGCCAGGAATAATGAGCAGAGAGAAGAAACCCTGTAATTTCTCTGGTTGCCCAAGACTGGTGGTGGGAATAAGGGGCCTAATGAACAGGAATGAAGCACAGAAGATGACAGTTTGACCTCTTTTTACATGTCTCCCACGGACCAGCCCTTTCTGTACTTTCACCAGGTCAAAGGGAGCCCACCTGCTGATAGCAGTCAGTTGTTTCATCACTTACAGCTTACTTCACTTAAAGATTTTGCAAGAGAACCTGATAATAGCAGTCTGAAATCCACATGTGCATGTTTTAAAAGGTGAAAATTCAGTTTAGCTCAGTAATAAATTCCACTAACACACTGTTTCTCCTATGCTAGCTCTCCTGAAATACGCTAACCTTTTAAAATTTACAGCTGTACAGCAGGCACAGTGCAGCCCTACAGGGCAGAGACAGCTGTACAACAGGTGCAGTGCACCTCTACAGGGCAGGGACCAGAGAAATGCAAGAGCTGTGTGACAAGGACCACTCCAACACACTTTAAGCGGAGCTGGCAGTCGGTGTTCGACGGAATCTGGTAAGGCACATTTCCCAGATTGAGCACGTACCCCGCCCAGATGCACAGATGGTATTTGTGGGAGCAAAGGAAAATAAAATATAGGTTTAAAATAAATGCAAGAGAAACACAGAATAATATTGAATCACTCTAGGTATTTCTAAGGGTTTCCATTTATCTTTTCTACTTCTCAGCACATAGCGAGTGTATGTTCTGAGCTTTGAAACCACTGAGCAAATGGAAGGGATTTAAAACCAGTTTTGTTTCAAATGTAAGATCACAGAATTAAAGAAAGGCTCCAGGAATGAGATTTCTGTACAGAAGCTTGATGCAAAAGGAGTTAAAAATGCTGTTCCTGCATATGCCTGGCATTGACAACCATGCTTGTCTGAAGAGCCTTTTCCATGCTGAAGGAGAGGACTCGCTCTGCTGCTGAATTTCTGATGGGGCCCTCTGCACAGTGGCAACATTCCCTTTGTTTTAAACGGATGGAAAGACACAGCTGGGAAGAAGAGGCAAGCTACAAAGTAGTGAGGGAAATAGAGCTTTAGATGCTGTTTCTGTGATACAAGGGAACAAGAGTAGCCACAGACTGATGAGAGATGGCAGGTTGACTGTGACAATGACTGGTTTGGGACACAGTTCCAGGTTGCAGCCTTGCTCCTCCACCCTCCATCACTGGTCCTTCTCAAACCAGGAGAGCTGATGGCCTTTGTTACAATGATACCATCCAAGGTAGCTGCTCTCACGATCCCATAAAAAACTAGCAGAGGAAGAAAGAACAGGAGGAAAACAGCACAGGTTGGAAGTGGTGGAGAAAGATGGCAGAAGAAACACAAAAGCCCACGTTTCCTGCTGGAGCCTCTGCTAACCCAGAGGTGCTGATGAGTGGTTACTCTGCCATGTCAGGAGTTGAAGCTCCACAATGTTCAACTTTTAACCCTTGTCTCCTCTCATCCTCCTTCTAGAGGTTCCAGGTCTTTGTTATTTCACCCATTAGTTAAGATTTAACCTTTCATAGATCAATGTTAACTTCTTGATTTCAAGTTCCACCCTCTCTTCTTTAGTAGATATGACTTAAACACTACATTTAAATTGCAATAAAAATCCTCTTTCTTTGGATTAAACCAGTCTCTCTGACTTCTTCCCCATTCCTCCCGCCACCCTTCTGAGTTGCTTTACATAACACTGCTCCAACTTCTACCTCACAACTGTGGGTAGGTAGGAAAGCCCTCCAGTGTTATTTCTTGCAGTATTACAACTACTGCTCCCATGCAAAAAGCAAAACAAAATCTTTGATGTATGGAGGCAGCAGAGGGAACTCTCCAGCTCCTCTCTGGGCCATCCCTTAGGGGCACAGCTTCTGGGGTAGAAAAGGAAACCAAGTGTGTTGTGCTCTGACTTCTGCCATTTAAAACTTCTCAATTACCAGCACACTGGACGTAAAGGCTTTTCTGGGTCACTTGAAATCTCGTGCTATTATTTAAGCCAGAGCTACTAAAGAACCCCAAAAAAACCAACCAAACAAAAAGAAACTGAGGAAAAGTCTTTGAAGAATATATTCCAAACTAACACATCATAGAAAGGTGTAAGCAAAGAGCAAGATTTCCTATCAGAAACATACTTATGACAGTATGACACATAAACTAATTATATATGTAAATCTGAAGTACTTGATATCTACATTTGCAAGTGTCACTCATTTTATGCTGAATTTATTCAAAAATGAAAAAAAAAATCCTCTACAAAGGGTCTACATTTTATCCAGTCACAAAACCTATGTTTGCTGGAACTCCAGCAGAAATAATTACTTCAAATTTTCACCAGTGTCTCCAAACAGAAATTAGCACAAATACTTTCTTTCTTTTTAATCTATTCAACTGAAAGAAATGGAGCTGCAATGGCTTAGGTTTTTTAATCCCAAAGTGGTTTATAAAAAACATTTTCATCAAAGTTTTTTTACAAAAAGACCAGCATTACTGGTTATATCTTATTATTAAGGTAAGCTTTCTTCAAAGAACTGTATGATTGGAATCTCTTCCTGATACATAGTGACATGCTATTTGCTGGCTGCAGTGAGAAGAGTCGAAATGAAAACAAAAATACAAACAGGCTTTTTTTTAAATCTTGTCTTTATTGATTTAGACTTCAGAGCTACAGCCAAAATAGTGCATCTGTAGAAAATTATCAAACAGGCTATCAATACAGCATCATTGCATGTTTAGAATTGTAAGCACTTGACAAATCACAAAGGGAACATCCAATCTAGTATTTGGCAGTGCAACCCATGAACAGGGAATACAGGGAGAAGGATTCTTTTTCCTCCAAAAAGAAACACTCCTGAACAGGAACAAAAAGCTTCTGTTAAAAAAAAAGAATTCCAGTTACCACGGAAGACTCATTGGCTCACTCAAGACATCAATGTACAGTGCTGGAAACTTTGTGTGGAATGTCGAAGGGGACACGGAGGCTACAGCTCTGCTACAGGAGCCACGCTGTCTTCAGCACTTTGTATGCCATGGAGAAGGTCACTGAGTAGCCAACTGCCCAAGACAAACCTCTGCCAGGCTGGGGAAGAGGGATCAAGTATGCAAAAGTGTGAAGGATCCTAGCCCCTGTGAAGATCCTGAAATGCAGCAAGGCCGTGGACAGCTCGGGGCCACTCAGGGCATACAGCAGTCCAATGCCAACAAATGGGACAATATTTTCAAGGTCATTCAGGTGGCCTCTGGAGAAAGAAGCAAAGTTATTTTAAAGTGTTACATTTTGTTGAATAAACCACTTCAAGCCTCATTATTTTTCAGCATCTTCAGAGCTCTAAAACAATTCTTGGCTTCCTCTGCAGAAGGGACTTGATTCAGCTACTGAAACGATTTTGGCATGTCCACCTGACATCACTCTGGTCTCTCCTGCTGCACCCCACATTTTTAACCTTTTAATCTTCTGTATGGAAGGTCTTAGTTTTTCCCCAGGATCCTGGTAATATTAAGGACTTACATGAGGTGTCTGAGTGCACCTGGGTGTGCAAGAATGCAAAGTCAGGGAAGAAGAGAGGTAGCTGTTATTTTCTTGGAGCCTTTCTCAACTAACATCAATTAACTGGAGGACTGTGACAAACTATTAGAGTTCATGGCCCAATTGGTCTACTCTAATCCCAAAAATCCAGTTTGTGGTCTCCATAAAGAAAATATGAAATATTGGACATAGGAACCATTCTATCAAATGTTCATGAAGTTCCATCATCTTGAAGAAGGTTATTTTTGAACATCTAACAGGTGTGACAGTTACGCTTTTCGTTCATTTTCTTCACTCTCAGCACTAAAATAGCTGAAAAAATGTTTGAAATTTTGAAACCAAAGTGTAATTTACTAAAAATGTGTTGAGAACTCTGTATCTTGAAGCATTCTTTCACATCCCTTCCTAAGCCTTCCCAGCTCCCTTCACCTCTTTAGATAAATTATACTTCCAGCCAAATTTACTGATTGAAACAATGTCTAAGCCTTACTAATGATGTCAAATTTCAGAGCCAGCTGGAATCAGGTCATGGCACTGTCTTGCAGGTGCTTTTTAAATGTATTTATCATTACAAGGAAACATAATCCCTCCAGGTTTTTTATTTTTATTCCCCACAAAAGTGCTCTGAAGAAAGTAACCTTTTTTTCTATACCCATAAACACAACACATTCCAGTCACTTATACAGAAGAGAAGTCATGCTAAATCTATGTGGCACTATCTGTTGCCATGAAGCTTGCAGAAGAAAATACAGTAAACATCCACTAAGAACCATTGTTGGGAGGAAAATATGGATGCTGCAACACCAACAGAGGAACTAGAGCCAAGCTGACTTACTAAATCTGGGGATGTCTGAAAAACTCCACAAAACAGCAACACAGGATTTGATAATGCAGTGTTTTAAAAATCCAATCTGTGAAAATGACTGAGGTGGTTGTCATTTCTCTACCATAACAATTTGAGTTAAATGAGTCATGAAGTTAGTCTCAACTTACAATTTACAAAGAGAAAGGAATTACCCCTCACCAAAAAGTTTCCACTTTTATGTAACACCCATGAAATTAAGCAACAACTCCCTGAACTACTCAGGGGCAGAAAAGGAAGGAGCAGAACATCTTTACAGCCCACTGAGATTAGACTGTTCTTTCTGAGATTTTAATCCGTAAGAGACATACAGAAATCTACTTTGTGAAACAACAGCCATCATTTGCAAGGATGCAGTGTTCTTAAATCACAGCTGGTATATATTTTCAAGATCTTCCCTAATGGAGGTTTCAATGAGAAGAGTTCACTCACATTCAAGTTTTTGGTATAAAAAGAAACTTAGCTTCATCAAGGAATTACCATGTGGAAAGCATTCTGTTAAAGCTTTCCTTGTTAGTACAGGTGTATCAAACAGCATCCTGAAAGTTATGATTTTGGAAACAGAAAATTTTGCCATGAGCTACATTGACTCTTGGTCATATGTTACAGTGCTCTCACCACTTTGCCCATGCAGACAGGACACTACCCAAGAGTTAGCTGTTATAGCAGACAATGGCTTATTGCTTTTAGTATGCACACTGACCATTTGAATGTGGAATGGGTTGCTCATTTAAACTAATTAATGCATTAGATTACTACATGAAGCAACACAAAACACACACAGGCCTGACAGAGAATGGGGTGAAATTAATTCCTTGATTTAATATTATTCTCCTATTTAAAATAACTTTTAGAGGTTCCTGTGCGTTACCTGCGTACACGTTCGACATCTGGATCAGTCCTGAGGAACTTCTTAGCACTCTCCCCTTTTCCAAATGATGCTGTATCTTCTGGGTTGACAAATGCCTGTTTCAAACACAAGCACACAAGAGACATTAGAAGCCAAAATGTTTTATCCAGTCAACGCATTGCAGCTTGCTATAAAGGTCACTCTTTTTACCACTTAACTTACCTGAAGTTAAAAGCACAGCGCATAATACAATGTTCACTGCATTACTGTTCTCTTGAGCCCAGCCTGCACATAGTTTGTGTGCTGACAAATTAATATAATGCAATTTATGCATTTAGATAAAGCCTTCTTGTGAGATGGACAAGCCTGAAGTAAAGCCAGTGGGCTGGCAGAACACAGGCACCTACAAGGTAGAAGGTCTGTACTACCCAAATCTCTTTTTCACCATTCCTGACAAATTATCTGAAAGTGCTTTTGGATCCCTTCCTTCTACAGAAGTCTACACAGCAATGGCATCCAACAGCTTTATTCTCTTTCTTATTTATGACCAAGTAAGTGTCTCCCTTTCCTCTTAGGTGCAAATTCTTACACCTACATGACCCATTAGTACCCAAAATACTGCAAGACACTACTTGAAAACAACATTTAATTCAGTCACTGCAGACTGCGGTAGATCTCTCCCTGCTGACACATGTAGTAACATATGCATTCTGTGGACTGTTCAGGCTATGCAGATATAAGTCCAGAAAATCTTTTGATTTTAGGAGACCTACATGATTGCTTCCTAGGGCAGCCTTGATCCCTATTTGTGAACTGTCAGACTCAGGATTCTGGAGGCGCAATAACAGTATCATCAGCAACACTTTACAGTCTCTTGCTTCACTGCTTTCCTCTGTTTTCTTCTTTCAAGACTATTTTTTATATTAAATAGAAATTTAAATAGAATATTTATAATAAATAGAAAATTAAAATCACTTTACTGATTTTTCTGTTTGCAATATTACTAACATAATAAAACCAAGCACTCCAAATTAATGAAGGCCCTATTGTCATCTGCATCCACCTGGATCCACAGAGGAGTTCAGCTGGGTTCTCTTGCAACAAGCGGGAACAAAAAGCAGCATTTCAACAAAAGGACTGCACCAAAATCCTTGAAGCACATGGCATCTTGCAGAAGCAGATCTCACAAAAACAGCCATATGAGGCACACTCAGGGCTCTTTCAGCCCAGGACCAAGTATTTCCTACAGAGGCCATGAGAAGATGCTTAGAGAAGACCAGGAACAGTGCAAACACAACACGTTCCCCATGAGCATTCTTCTAAAGTAGACGCAGCTTCTACATTATTTAGTAAACCTCAGTGGATCTTTCATATTTTTATCTAGCCTAAACATCAAATCACAGATTTTCAAATATTTTCAAATGTTTTCAGGTATTTTCAGAATTGAAAATCCAATTTTCAGCCTGCCTCTCACTCTAGAAAAAAAAAATTTCTTTTCAGATACTGACCTACCTGCAATGGAAAGACCATAACAATGAGGGAATGCTTTTAAAAAAGCTTTTGAATCACTGGATGAAAGGGTTGTAGGTGAATAAAAATCTATCCCCTCTTCTGACCCTACCAGTTGGTTATTCATGTAATATGGCTCCATATCACACTTTTTTTGCTTTATAAATTGGGTACCCTGGACACAACTTTCCGCAGAAGACAATGGAAATTACAGTTATGAAAAACTCTTATTTAAAAATAACAGAAATGCTTTAGAAGAGTAGAGTAAGTCAAATGCAAGTATAATTTAGTCCTATAATTATCTCGTAATTAGGGTAAAAACATCATCCATTTGAGGCCAGCAGAGGACCAAACTCAGAATCTCTCTAGAACACGGAGGAGGAAGAAAATGAGCGGCAGCAGTATTTGGAAGCTGAAAAGACATAGCTGTGTTATCTCTGTATTTCAGTACAAATGTCAATCTATTCTCCCAGCCAGTATTTCCAAATGACTACCTTCCTTGTGATCCTGAAGTATGCTGTTATCAGACTCATTAGCATCATTTTCAGAAGAACAATGGCTGTGTAAGTGGCGTAAGCCCGGAAGACTTCATTGTCAATTAACTGGGTCGATTTAGCCATTTCTCCTCTTCTCACAGACGACCTTTAAAAAACATTAAAGTTAGTTAAAGCTAACATCATTGCAATCCAAAGTTCTGACAACAACATTGTCTTAATAGCCTTGTTTTTAGCATCACTGCAATGACAGCACAATTTTGCCACCGTGGAAAGTTCTCTTCAAACAATTCCGCCCCCCATTCCTTTTTTTTTTTCACAGTAGCATAACATCATACCTTAAAATGATAAATTATACCATTTGGCTTCCATTATAACTGCTTATTAAACTGTCAAAGTACAAACTACCAAAATATTTAATGCAATTGCAGAAACAACACTTAGTCGCAGAAATTAGTACTCTTTTGAAATAACACGAGGAGTTAGACCAATTTTAGACCAATTCAATTGAACTAGCAAATTTCCCTAAGCAGCTACCAGGATAGAAGGAGTGTATGACAATACTATGAACACTACACTATGTGAAGAGGAAAATTAGTATTGCCTACCCCTTTTTTTTTGTGCAAAATGACACAATTATAATTGCACTTCAGCTTTCAAACTAACCAGTATCATCCTACCCAGCAGTAACTTGTGATCAAACCGAGTTGAACATGCATTTTTCCCCTTCGAGACCTTGTTCTTAAAAATTGCTTTTAGCATGACTCACGGGCAAAGATTAAGTTGTAATGACAAAAAGGAGAGGACTATTTCTGCTTTTATCATGGGAGGTTTAAACTAATGAAGTCTCTTTCCAATGAGACCGTACCAAACCCACAATCCTACGGAGGCAGTACCTTTTATCAACACCAGAAGGTTAAGAGGTGCTGAGGAGTGGAATGCACGTGGAAAAAAAAAAAAAGCACATCCCCGTGCACATTCAATTTTTGCTCTGCACAGAACAAGGCTTTTGCCTCACCAAGTGCTTCAACCATGCATTCAGTGGCTAGGAATCCACAGAATTAGGATGTCTCAGCTTCACTAGAGACCGAAATAAATGATTTTTTTTGTTACAGCTAACTTACTTCCTGTGATATAACTTTAACAATAGTAATAAAAATGTTAATATTCACTTGATTTCAGTTTTAGCAATCTCTCTTCTTGCTTTCAGCACAGTCAGCTGTTGCCAAACGAGGGGAACTTGATGAGCAAAGAGCACTATAGAAGGCTTGCTCCGAAGGCACATCCTCGGTGAGGAAGTGGGCAGGATGGAGGTAAGCAGCTGTTTGCTCAGTGAAAACAAATCTAGCCTTGCCTGCACCTGTCTGCTGTAGTGATGGGATTTTGCTCCCCCTTTTATCCTTTCCAAAACAGCGCTTGGGTCACTGGGTCTAGCTCAGGGGTCTGCGGACCATGGGAAATTAATTCAGTGTAACTCTCCCTCCTCTCACATTACAGTCCAGCTCAAGATAAATAGCGACTCCGCGAAGACTTTTCTCAGAAATGGACAGTAATTGTTTCTGTTAATTTTAACAATATTGTTAACACGTTTTAACAGAACTGGCCGGCTACTCTTAACTTTGTATCACAGCAGAAAGCACACAGTGTTTCACACAACAAAAACAAAGTAAATCCACGGCGCCAGAGCATTTTTCCCTAAGCTACGCTGAAAAGACACCCAAGAACGATGCAAAGGGAAACTGTTCATTTATCCGCTTTACCGTGGCCTGTCCGAGCTCCCAGAATGCCCAGGGCCTGCCTTCCGTGCAAAATGGAAGGGCACCGAAAAACGCGGGATTTCAGCACCAGCAGAAATGCAGAAACAAACCCCAAACACGCAAACAGCACAGGGGTTTAAGGGATTTGCTCACTGCGGTACAAACTGCTCTACATGGGCAGCAATAATTATAATAATAATAATAGTAACAATGATATGTCTCTGCAACCCCGCTGTGCTGGCTCTGGGTACTGACCCTCCCGCCGCCCCCACCACACGTGTCCCGGGGCCCCTTGTTCGTGCGTGTTCCAAACGCGCCTCT
>VZRS01012862.1:126133-140303 GCA_013398055.1 Ifrita kowaldi
GGCGGGTCAGGCCCAGAGACCGGCAAACCCACGAGAAAGAGAAGGAAAATGTGTGAAAACGAGCAAGGAAAAGCCCTCCCGTCTGAACACCCCTGGACAGGGGGAAGCCAAAGGCTGTGGCCCAGACAGGCGCTGGTAGTGACAGCCAAGTCCAGCCACTGTACAAATTCCCGAGAGGGCTCAAAGCTTATCTAAAAGTATCTGAAGTCTCAGTATTTCGGCCCCTCTGTTGTTCTGGTGGGCCTTAACTTTTACCAAAGGGAAAACAATTAAACACGCTTGTATTGCCAAGCTGTCAGCACCGTTCCAATAGATATGCATCATATTTCTTTGCAAAGTGAAACAGAAAATTCAGGAACTCCGCAGCTGGCCACAGACTTCTCCTACCAATGTGCTACAATGTGATGAACGGAGGGAACCTGGTGTCTGAGCTTCTCAGTGCTTCTTCAGAGAGAATTATGCCATTTTCCGTAACAACCCTCATCAACTGGAGCAATGCCTGTGACTAAGCAGCTCATGATAAGCAAGACTGAAGAACATAGAGATAAATGTACTCAGATGCCCAGCAAAGGTTTCAAAACTAATCCTAAAGGTGTGTACACGGTCAGAAAGGGATACAATTTTTAAAGCTGCATTCTTACGGAGAAATCTCTACTGTTAGGTGCATATCAGCGTTCACTGATGTTACTTCCGTGCTTCATGTCATGTCCTGTCATGTCATGTCAAATACCTGTGAAACTCTTCTTAAAGTCATAAAACACAACAAAACACGTGTGAGCAAGAACTGTAGTATCAGAACTGTTTTTAAGTGTTGGTAGGAGTTGGGTTCAACAACCTTCGTTCTTACTGAGAACACAGCAAATAGTGTTTCTGCTGAAGTCAACAAAAACTCACCAGAGCATGGGTCTACCCCAGGGAATGGATTTGTTTCAAAAAACATGGAAGCGTTTCTGCAGCTCATGACTTAGTTCAAGGCAGGAATTGTATCTTCATAGGTTTTTTTACTGCACCTAACACATACCATAATCACATGGTGTGACTGAAATAAAACTGTAATTATCTTCTATTACCTCCTTTTTGTTTGTTTGGCATACTAATTCTTATCTGCAGTCAGTTTTAAAAGCAGGTAAACCTATTAAGTTAACAGTTAAACTAAACACACATTATTGTACTTGAGAGGAAAAGCTGGTAATTGATTTATACAAGTTCCCGGAACTACACCTGGAAACACCAGAAAGCCAAGAAAAAGGTGATTTTCATTTGTTGTAGGTAGGATATAAAAAGAAGTATAGATGCATGTAGAAATTCTACAATTTCCATGCTTTCTTTTGAATTTCACCTTCCAGTTTTTCAGATTCTGGAAATTCAGATTGATTTATGTGACTTTAAAAAAGCACTTCTGAAATTAGGAAAGCTGCTATACTCCCAGTCCTTGAATTTTGAGGCAAACACTTTGTTAATTTTTTCCTACCCTCTTTGAATACTTTTAATTCTGAGAAAGAAGATTAAGAGGAGGGGAGAAGGACAGGAAGGGAGGAAAAAGAAGAAAGAAGGAGAAAAGAGAAAGAATTTTAAAAAAATGCAAGGAAGGGAAAAAATAGAAAATAGAGAGAGATATTTAAAAAAACAGAAAGTTAAGAAGAGCAGGAGAAGGCAACAAAAGATAAGAGAAAGGAGAAAAAGAAAAGATAAAAGGAAAAAGGGAATAAAAAACAAAAATAGAAAATACTAAACAAGGAAATAAAATTAGAAAAAATAGAGAAAACTAAAAAGAAAAGGAGAAATTTTAAAAAAATTAAAAAGCGAGGCTGGAATAAAGGGGGGGAAAAAGAAAGGTAGAAGGGAAAAAAGAAAGAAACAAGAGAAGCCAAGATTTCTTGCAGACCCTGATCCACTTAAAAGGTTCAGATCCTTAGAGTGAAGACTCTTTGAGGGCAGGGAATAAGAAGAGAGCAAAAGTGGGGCCATAGTCTGTAAAGCAGAAGTGAACTTGTGCCCAAGGTCTATTTTTTCTCAAAGTTCAGTAGCAGCATAAAGTGCCTGTAGAACGTTTGGAAACTGCTGTGATCTAAGTGAGGTTGGATACATAACTGTGGTGTTAGTTGCTCCTGAGGGGCCCATTCCCACCGTCCTTACTCATGTGAATTGTCCCTTGGATGCTAATAGGATTACTCTTGTAAATCAGGGATGCCATATCAGCCCAGGGCCCAGGGTTATACTGATCATGAAGGGCTTGATCTTGCAAACCTCATTCATGTGAGCAACCTTTTTTCATGACAATTTTCCCATCGACTTGAAGAACTATCCGTGTAGCCGGAGACAGTAGAATCAGGACACAAGTTTAGGGTCAACATAAAAGTAGGAATAAAAGAGTTGTTCATTTAACCTCCAGCAAGGAATGGATACTCCCCAAGAAGGCCAGATAAGTGCAATCCTTCTCTTTTAACTGCAAGGAGGGCAAAAGAGAGGCACGTATTGATCAGACTTGTTCTGTCCTGTCTCCTTCTCTGGCTCCATTTGCTCGCAATAATTAGAGTGGTAAAGAAGGTTGCAAGAGTACATTTTCACCACACCTCAAGCTTTTGTTCACCATCCCCTTGGTAATATAAATTAGGTGTTTCTTCAAGTAAAATTGGCAAATTATGCCTACTTCATGAAATAAACCAGTGTTTTACAGAGTAAAACAAATTGTGAACACTAGGATTCAATCCATATTTTAACTTAAAATCTGAAATGCTGTTTAAATACCACAAGAAAAGCGTTACAAAAATGTTTAGTGTGACGGACCAGAGTAATTTTTTGTGTTACTCTATTAAAATCTGCACCTTCTGGTTAGGAAGCACTTTCACTATATCAAATGTTGACACCTATGTAATTTTGCTGTGATTCACACACTTCTTCATAAGATCTCAAGCTGCTGTCTGGTTTCTCTAGGGAACTGCTTCAAAAACAGCAAGAAAGGATCATTGTTCCGTTGGGAATGCTTCCTGCTAGGTATAGCTCAGTGAAGGCTTCTCTGGCGTAAGTTGCCTTTCTGTTGAGCTTCTAACATCGAAAGAGCAGTGTCCATCCCTCTGTCTCTTTTATCCATGCCACTGTTTAGAGGACAGCAGTTCTCAGTATTGGAATTTGCCATTTTTTCAGAATTCCAGATGCTCATTTGTGAGACAGAAACAATAGGAAACATTTGAAGTGACCGGTCACAGTGGGTGGTGACCAACAAGCAGTGGGAGAAAAGGGTACAAACTCCACAAAGCACAGGAGTGGTCACAGCTGCTGGTTATGTGCCCAGTTATACATCATTTATACATTGTGCAGAGACCCCACAAAGCCCATTTACTGGTCATTATCAACATATCATCTAAAGCTGCTTACAGTCTTCCAGATGAAAAGTCAGGTGCAGAGCAATCAAAAATACTCCAGCACAGGTAAATGACCTGTAATCTGTGCCCTACCAGCTTGATGTCCCACTTGAGGAACAACTCAGAAAGGGATTGACGGGCATATAGGAAAACCTTTTTAGTAGGTCTCTATATGGGTCTTTTTTTTGCCTTGATTCCTCTTTTACTGCCTTGATTCCTCTTTCGTTGCCTTGATTCCTCTTTCGACTGCAACAGCCATCTTGCTCCTGAAAATAGGTGTGCAGCACAGAACCACCTTTGCAGCTAGCAATAATGCATGTGTGGTGAGGTGTTTAAAGCCCTGTGCTGAACTGAAGGCAAAAGCTTCACTCAGCTTTTGTGATGCTGTTTGAACTGTACAGATGCTTTTATTAGGAAAGTAAGATATTATTGTCATTAAAGGACATGAGAGACTGGATATGTGCCCATAAAGCAGGGTTTTCAGCCACCATAGTAACTTCCTTTTAAACTAATCCAGTGAGAGGGTTATTTGTTAAACATTATTACATACAGCTCACAGAACATAATCTGATCCTTTAAAATAACACTGAAGTAGCAGAAGGAGACAGTATTCACTATAAAAGCAGAATTCTTTTCAAATTTCACTTCACAGATTGAACTGACAAGTGTGTAGAGAGCAAAATGATTTTTAAGACATTGAGGTTTTGATCATTTATATAAGAGTCCAGTGGGTTTTACTTCTTATTGTACTACTTCTCTGCTCCAGAGACACAAGGAAATTACAAAGCTGGAGACCAGACTGGAAGATTTCTTGCCACAGTGAAGACCAGACTGGAAGATTTCTTGCCACAGTGACACTCCAACTGCACATAGAAGGCTGGAGTGAGCTACTGAGATGATAAAAATTATCTAGCAAGGAGTTGCCAACTTATCTCGGCAGACAAGATATTTCTCTAAGTAAACAAGCAAAAGCTTTACAGTTATTGGGAATACCTGTAAACAGACAGACCTTGTATGTCTATGGATGAATTGATAAAGTGATAAAGTTGATTTTTGAAACTCTCCCAGATCATACATCGTACTACTTATATAGATGTAAGTATTTATGTAAGGCAGTGAAAGAATTTGGCCCTGTGGATTGAAGCAAGCTCGTTTTCTCATGAGGGTTCTATGCTACCCTTGAATGGTTTGAACCTTTGGTATCTGTTAACCTTGACTGGATTCATATCACAGTTGAATGTCAATAGGCTAAATGGTCCTAGTGCACATTATTAGTCATCTAAAACTGGAGTTTCTTAACACTTTATTTGTGTGTATATATATATCACTGATGGGATGTGGACCATGTTCAGCTAATAGAGCAGCTTCTGCCCGGCGTTTTGGTGATGATTGTGGGAGCTGAAAGCAGGGAAGAAGAGGGGTATATTGCCCAGGTGGGTTCTTTTGAGGAGTAACCATCTGAAAGAATTAAATGTTCAATGTGAGCAAAATATTGATCAGTAGTAATCACTTGTCCTTCCAACAGGCAGGTATCACTATCTGGTGGGATGTGCGTGGGATTCAGTGGAAGTTCTACACCAGAGGACGTGGGGAGAAGAAACAGGAGCCCCCAGATTGGGAGTGTCTGTTTTCATCCTGCAGGAAAGGAAGACAGGAGACTTCTGCCTTCAACCATTCAGCTGTGTCCAACTCACAGATTGAAAGGAGCTGTGTAATGAACGCAAAGTGAGTAGGTTTTGCTAAGTTAGAAAAGAGCGCCTGGAGAGTGCTTGTCTGGGAGTTACCTCTGTGTGCGAGTTGTTCCTGTGTAAGGGTTAAGAGGCAGGCTGTGTAGTCAGTGTGAGGCAAGCATCACTGTTTTAAAAAATCAATTATCTGCAATTATAGGGCCTACTCCAACAGTACCTTTGCAGTATGCAGAGCTTCCCCAGGTAGCACAGCTATTTTTGTTAGCAATCTCCCCTCCTCCAGCTCACTATACAGAGCCAAGTTTAGAGTCAGCAAAATTACTTGGAACCAGCACATTTTATACCCAACAGCCCAACAATTAAACTGTGTTACCATACATTAGGCTTTAAAGGGATTCCTTTAGTGCAGAGTATAAAAGGCTGTAAGGAGAGACAGAGAGGCAAAGGAGAAGACAAACATTCCATGTGTAACAGGTTAAAGTCCTCCTCCATGCCTGTCCATTGACTTCAGTTGGCTGGGCATGAATCCGGACAATTCAATATTTAACAATCAGCAGCTTTGCTTAGTCAGCAAGAAAAGAAACAATTTAAGGTCCAGAGCCGTCCTTGTGCTTTTTTCTGCCTTCCTGAATCTCCACTCAGTTGCAGTAGCTCTCTCCTAACAGAAATGACACTCCGCAGGGTTGGCTCTTGGATATTTTCTGCTGTGGTGCAAGATTACTCCTCGTGGTTTTATGGGGCAGCAGTAGACTTTAATAGTCACCCGAGACAATTATTCAGATACTGTATTGTGCAATAAGATTGCTTTTGAACAGCTGCAGAAATACTTAGCAGAAACACACTCCCTAAATCCCTGGGATGGGAAATAAAAACAAACAAGCCACAGGAGCAAGACAAAAGTCTGCATCTTAGACCATCTTTTAGCTTTTAGAAAAAAGGAGTTGTGTAATTGATTTAAAAGTTAATTGGGATAGGGACCATTTTTCATTAGTGGTCCATATAATGCCCGGTAATAATAGGCTACAAATACATACAGAGTCACTAACTCAAACACAGATCCTCTTGGGCAGTGTTGTGACCCAGTGTATGGTTCTTTGCCAGGCAATTCTCATTAAAAAGATAAAAAGATGATAAGAGGCAATTATTCTCTCCAGTAGGGATGATCTGCTTTGGTGCAATCCTGTTTATAAAGTACATCACAAAGTCGTACATTCCTCTGGTAAACATGGGCAATTTTCTTTCTCAAAGATTCAGCCTTGCCATTCTGATGAATACCATGCCTTAACAAAAATACCATTTATATCTTTTTCCCCTCCAAGCCACTATAACCAGTCTTTCTCTGTTACGCTCTGCTGAAACTAATTAATTTCCTTGCCATTGCAATTCTAACTAGTCCTGGTGAAAATCTTTTGGCTGATATAAGATATTGTGGCTTAGCTTGATTATCTCAGTTGTTTTAAGTCTCAAAATACAACAGGATTTTCACAGCACTGTCAATTTTGCTTGAATAAAGAGTGCTCATAAACACATAAAATTTTATGGAATCTCTTAATAGGTATCTGGACATCAAATCCTGGCTCCAGCTCAGGGCTCAAGAGGATCTGGCAGTACAGCAGGGGAGGAGAAGTACCCTTGCTTAGTTTAGACTCTGAGAGGCTCCCTGTTTCTTTTTAATTCAGCTGGGCAGTTGGTGGGGGCTCCATGGGCTCTGCTAACCCGCTGCTCTGCTGTATCATAACTGCTTTTCTCTTAAGACACACTTTGAATATATCCTCGCCATTTTGTCCCAGGATGGCCCTGCAGGCAAAGTCAAGCTGGGACAATGTTTTGTGCAAAACACAGTGCGTGATATGTTGGGAATTTAGTGGCTGAAAGACTGCTTGTTCACTTTTTACTCATGTGAGTTTCATTGAAGTTGCTCTTGATTTATAGCTGGATCAGCAAAATCAGAATCAGACCCTTGCTGCTCATTTCTGTGGGAGCAGGACTGGGCCTCATGTGCTCTTGTGCTCATTATATATCTCAGTACCCAGTCTTTCAGCTTTGATTCATAGAGTTCTCTCTAATTTGGTACATGCAGCCTTCCAGACTAGATCACATAGCAGCAGGATAACAATCCTCAGGAGAGCATTTCAGTTTGAGAAATTCATGAAGAGGGTGACTTTGCTGCTTACCTTCAATGACACTTGTGGAATAGGAATGAGAAGAGTGAATGAAATGGAATTGCCAGCCTGTTTCAAAATGTATGCTCTATTATACAGCAGATGACAAATAGCGTCCTCAATAACATAATTCTGGGAGCTGTGCAAGTTTTTGTTGGGTTGTTGTTTTTTCTTTGCTATAATCTGTCTTTTCACATTTAGGCCAGGTTTTTCTTACCTGTCTGCACTGCACACAGGAGCTCTGAAATACTTCCTTGTGCCCTTCTGCAGGGAAGGCATCCACAGGCCTTGCCTGGGCTGAAGGCGAGCGGGAGGAACAGAGAGTCTTTCTACCATGCAGAAAGGAAAGACCTTGAATTCACCCCTTTTCTATTCCCAGCACTATGACAAGGAGTGTTGAATTCAAGAGTGGGAGAGAAGTCATTGTATTGTGAGATGTTACAGATCTGGGGCAGGTCACTACCTCATGGAGCAAAACAGTGCTTTTCTGAGCTGTGAAAAGTCATGTCTGTGCTTCCTTACAAGGGAGGGATGGCAAAGCAGTAACCTTGCCTTCTTCCAGCAGGAATGAGCCACTTTCCTATTGGAGAAGGCATTTTACTATATATTTGGGTGTACTGAAGCTGAGGGGAAAATGTGTCTTTGACAGTAGCTCTAGTGAATCATCAATATATACATATGTATAGAATGAGTGTAGGAGCTGTGCAGCAAGAGAGAAGGAGAAAGGGTTCCTAAAAGAAAAGTGAACACCTTCCCACTTTAAGAACAGCTCAGGACTTTTCTCATTTCTGTGGAAGATTGGCTTCCCACCCTGGTAGCTGCACCAAGACCATTTGGAACCGACCTCTTGGTGCTTTTCACCCTATCCTAATTTCCACGCAGGTGTCTATTTGCAAAAGGCAATGTTGGCCTCCAACGGTAGCATTAACTGTCTTTGTACAAGAAAAATTACCTCCTTGTGAAGCGGAGTAAAGGATTTTCATGGGATTATAGGTTGAAGAGAGTTGGAGAAATGTGCTTGACTGTGTCCTAAGATCAAAGCAAAGATCCCTGACATGCCACCTGCTCCCAGTGCATGTCATACTGCCCTGGCAAAAGTCTCCCAGAGTATGCAGATCGTGACCTGGACTCCTACCTCAACAATGACCTGAATGATCTACAAGAAGAGGTGAGAGAAGCCTTTTGAAGAGGAAGCTTCAGATGAAAGATGGAAGCCAAGTTCTGTCTTTTCCTTGCGCTGGAGCTGACTGCTCCTCCTGGGCAAGACTGCAAGATTTGCCCCTTAACTTCATAACGTACTTAATTAACTTTTCACAGAGTTAAGTCATTGTCCTTGGTTTGGAGGTGTAGGGTTTTTCCATCCTTTTATCATTTTTTCCAGCTGTTAACATTGCACTGCGTGATACACTCAGACACTTCATTTCCTTCCCCGTCCAGAGCAGCCAAAGAAAAGAGCTGCTCAGGAGCATAAGTGAACCCCTTTAGCTGCCCTGCATCACCTTCCAAGCCAAGGGCAAATTCTAGCCCATATTCTTAGATTTTGTGTATGTTCACCAAAACATTTCATTCGCATTTTCTTTAAAACTTTCATGAAGTTGCTTCAGTCATTCAATTCTGAAATTTCAGGTGCGCCATCTCATTTTTAGCCTCTGAAAAACCTCTCTGAAATTGTGCCCCCTCTACTTTTGAGTTCAGGGACTCTTATCACTCATTTTTGCCACTCAGTATTCCCTCTACTCTTCCCTTGGCAAGGCAGATAAATTGATATTAATGCTACATAAGGGAGGTCAAGGGCACATTAGAGTGGCCTGATTTGCCTGAATGCAGTCTTTCTGCTACTGGTCTTCCACAAAAGGTGCTGTTAAACTCTGTGGACATTCCTTTGATTCCATGAGGAGCAGTGCAAGTTTCCTTCCTTCACTAAATTTTATTGAATAAACAAGCCACCCACAAAGTTTCGTGATCTTTTACAGTATGTTTAGAAACACCTAAAATATAGCTATTGCTTAATGAGCTATACTGACTTGAATTCAAGATTTTTGACTACTATTCTTGCAGAAATAAATGTAGTTGATTTGTTTCTTCCATTGCATTAGACCCAATCCAAGTCCTATCAAACACAATAGGGTTTTTTCCTAATTTTTGGGATATGGCTCACACTCAGTTCAAGTGACATACAAGGATTTCACTCATTTTCTTGCTTTTGAAAAATAACCCCAGTCGCAAGTAGTGGCAACTTCTTTAAACCTGAACTTTCCTGTTGATGAAGAAGATTCTGAGTGGATGTTGAATGAGCAGGGCCTATTTGCAGCTCCCCTCTCACAAGTGCAGAAAGCAACAACAATGGCATCTATTTTCTAAGAACTTTACCCTGCAACAACTGGAGATAACTTATCAGAATAAACATTGATGGGCCAAAGTTTCCATCTAGTCAGCTCATGCCAGCCAGTAAATTTGGCACCTCTGATAAAGCAGTGAACTTAATTTTTCACTTCTGCACTTTTGCGCAATAGTTTTAACAAAGAATAGTGGGTGGCTCCTTGTGCAAATTGCTTAGGGTGTCAAAGTTCATTGTGTAGCACTGGAAGAAAGGAAAATAGTATTGTATTGTAATGTATTGTATTTTATTGTATTGTATTGTATTATATTGTATTGTATTGTGTTGTGTTGTGTTGTGTTGTGTTGTGTTGTGTTGTGCTGTGTTGTGTTGTAATGTCTTTCTACAGAACGAATGCTTAAACCAGAATTTCTACATTTCCTCAGAATGGTGGTTAAAATGTATTAACCAAAGGTTTTCTTAATGTTTTGTCAGTTTGATTTACATATTAGGAATGTTGGAGGTTTAAGGCAGGTTGTAAAGAAACAAGTTTGATTTCTCTACTTTTTTGGTGGTATCAATGCTCTAAGTGTAGCATGCTTTATTAAAATAAATATGAGTATTGTTGATTGATGTTTTAACTGGAGCAATACAGGTTCCTGTCTAGCTACACCTTCAAAAGTACAAAATAAAAGTCAGACCTGTCACAACACCTAAAAATGGATATATATGCTTAACTGCAATTGCATTAATGTCAGTAATGTGTATATAGCACAAAAATTTAGACATGACCATAACTCTCTGCTACATTCAGGCTTATTGGAGCAGTAATAATTTTTAAATTTTATTTTTTCTACTCTTTTAACAAACAATAAGAGATGGTGAGAGAAGATTCAAAAGTTACACCACTGAGGCCTGATAATGTATTGCACAACCTAGTGATGATTCCTGTTACATTTGTGTAAATACTTAAAAGAAATTGCAGAGGGATTTGGATAGAAGGAGTTGAGGTATTTATGGAAGCTCCATGTGCTGGTCTTACAGGGGCTGAGCAAGGTGAACTTTTCCCACAGTACTTAACTTCTTTCTTGTAACCTGCAGGTGCTGTCTTATGCAACTCAGTTTTGCTGATGCGTGTGATCATGTTGCAAGTTCCTTGATACTCGATGTTTTTCCTGAAATCCAAGTTCTTCAGGCAGGTGAATCTCTGAGAATTTCTCTTGGTAATCCTTTGTGCTAGCAGGGGAGGAGGGAGTTAAAAAATGTGGCTGAGAATAGCCCTAAAGGTCAAACAACAGCACACATAACACTGAGAAACACAACCCTCATTCTAAAAGGGAAAATCTGTTATAAATATTTTCACTTACAGACTTTGCTTTCTCTGGACCTGATTTTTTTTTAAACATTGGTTTACTTCCTGAATCAGTTCCTTTGGTTTCAGCTTGGGTCAGAGGTTTGGCAACTGTTTCCCCATATTTTTATTTTAATTAGACTATCCCTGATTTTTATATGGTCTATTAAAACAGCATTTAAAACCTGCAAAGTCTGCGAGGCCTACTTTTCTGGTAAGTACAGAGTGCACTCACATCACACTGCTCTTAATGGAAATTAATTGTATCATGCCTATAGATTTTGGAGCAGTTTTGCAGATATTAGATTCTTAGACATCTGTGGTGTTTTATTATTGATTAAAGAATGAGAGGAAATCTCATGGTTTAAGACCTTGTAGTGGGATTTATGAATTACTCCTTTTCCTATGTGACCCTTGGCAGGTCATTGAATCTGTCTTTCAGTTTCCCATCCGTGAAGCCGGGAATAATGATGATTTTCTGCTGCTGCTCTTTGTCCATCATGCCTACTTAAATAGTGCACTCTTTGGAACAGGACTTGCTACCGGGTAGTGCAGAGAAATTTCATTCTGAGTTAGGATCTGCAGCTGTAATACAAATAATTAATATCAGCATTAAACAGTCAAAGGTATTACATCCAAGATGCATTTGGCCTGAGGCCCACACAGTTCTTAAAATGATGGATTTTTAATTGATTATTTGGAATGAGACCTTTTCTCAGACTAGCTAAATCGCTTAAGACCCACGCACACCAGCTATATTTAAAGGCGAGGAGGTGGCAGAGTAATTCTTAAAGTGTTCTGTTTCTAATAAGCCAGGTGAGTGACAGTCTGTGAGTGCTGCCTCTTTTAAAGCAAACATGACTCACAGCCCCCAGGCTGCAAGCATGTGCAGGTTAGAAATTGTATTGAACTGTCCACAGTCAAGGAGCAAGGAAATACAGCCAAATTCATGAACATTTAATTTAATAATTTCAGGTTAGCACAACAGGGTAGTCACACTAATGGCTTAGCATCTCTGACAGCAAAATGCAAAAGGGCTGTGTAAAATAGGGACAAGGTTAAGGTGAGTCTGGAGTAAACAAGGCAATATCTTCATCCCGCAGCATACGTTGATGTTTTCAGAAAGCATTCTGCAGAAATTACATCTTCATAAGAATACCTCCAGAGTCCAAATCAAAGGCAAAATGGGAACGGCCTTCTTGATGCACTGATGTTTAATTCTTGTTGAAATGGACACACACACAGCTGGTTGCTTCCTGGGCATTTCTTGCCCCAAGCAATTACCAGCACCCATGAATGGTGTCTCTGTCCCACGTGGTGAAATGAAATTCTGCCACCAGAAACTGCCAGGAGGGTGCACGGGAGGAGAGAGCACCATCCCATGCCTTCTCACATCTCTGACCAAAGCTAAAACAAGCAGCAAAACGGGGCAAAACTGGTTTCCCAGTGGGAGAAGAGTATACTGGTTTCCCAGTGGGAGAAGAGTATTCTGGCTTCTTGAAAGATGCTTTATGTCCCTTGTGCTCCTGGGGACAATGGACCCAGTTGATTCTTATTTTGTGTCCTAAGCTTGTCACTGACCTTGGCACCCAGCCACATTGCACTGTTCCTTTTTCTGTGAGATTACCCAAGGCAAGCTCTTCTCTGGGAAACTGAGTATTGCCAGGAACTCCCACTGATGCAACAACTTGCTTTCATCACAAGCTGTAAAGTTAAAAGCAAGCTTCGCTTTTAAATGCGATAACAACGCTCACCCAGGCTCTGGAATAGCTGCATCTTTGTTCCAGCAGATTCTCATTAAAGAAGTTAATGGCTACCTGAAAAATTAAGCTAGTTCTAACTACTTTTCTCCTAAAGGTAGTTTCACTAGAAATCAAACATGGTCCTTCTTCCCTCAATCATTGCCTCTTTTTTAACAGTGCCCATGTTTCATTCCCAAATATTTGCATTCACTAAGCATGAAGACAGGTGGAAGACACAGTGCAGAGGTTTTGGTTCTGAGTTTCCTCATCTTTCTGCTTCCTTTAGACCAAACACAATATTGACTTTGTAGTTGCCTCCCAGTTCTGTTTCTGGGCATTGAACCCAGCAACAGGTGAGAGCAAGGCACAATGCTTAACAGCCAGTGCACACCCAGCTCTGCTATGGCTAAGGACAATTCCCATGTCAGAAAATCAGGTAATCATTACTGAGTGGTTTTGCACCAGACTAGGAATCTCTGCATTTTACATCATCTCCTTCATGTGGACCTGAGGCAACCTGACAGGTCTGAAAATGAAGAGCCAGTACCATGTAGCAAGAATCTGGTAATGAAAGATGTTCAGTGTCCTCCCACCTACCCACAAACACGCCTTCAACTCTGACCCACTTTGCTGGGTGGTGTCTCATGTACTCCTTCGCCTTTTTAAGATTTGTGTGTGTAAACAACTGTATAATATTTATAGAAAATAACTTCCATCATTGCAAAGAGGCTGCCAAGTTCTGAAGCTACCAGGGTGTACTAGATATAAGGCTCATCTGGTTCCTGGGGGTGTTGTACAAGCTGAGATCAGCCTAATAAAAGTACGGGAAGACTGAGAACCAGTAACAGCTGCAATGTGTAGTGCTTTGTGTAACATCTCTTAACTGGAAGTATTTCATGCAAGTTATTGCCAAGGATTCAGATTTTCTTCTACTTTCAGTAGTTCCTTTATTTCCACAACACTACAGTTAACTATTTAGTTGGGGGCAACCAAATTAAGTACTCTGTGTCTCTGTCAGTTTAAGCAGCTCAGTTTAAAATAGTTGCCAAATATCTGAAGCATAAAATTTAGTATCTTTTCCTAACATTTGTTCCTCAAAATTAATAATTCTATAGATAATTTTCATTGTCTGCATAAATATCCAGTCCCTTTTTGTACCTTGTCAAGTTCTTGGCTTCCAAGAGAAATTAATGTCAAAGTCCAATTATAAGCTGAGTAAAAAAGTATTGTTTTTTCAGGGCTGGATTTTATTCTTCCTAATGGCACTGAGCTGAATTTGTCTTCTGATTTTGTGTTATGAGACAGTGAGAAAATAAGCTCCCTATATCTTTGTTACTGATACACACTTCCAGGATTATCCGTTCTAGAAAGGACAGTCTTATTATCCTTATTTAACTAAGAGACAACAGTTTCAGGGATAGATGGAGTGATTAGCAGTTGAATCATACTTATGTCTCAGGCTAATATTCTTGGTTCTTTCGTTCCTTAATATTTGCTTCTATCACAACCAGCTTCCAAGAAAGGCTTTCCATCTGCTTCCTGTGCCCC
>VZRS01012862.1:140308-189654 GCA_013398055.1 Ifrita kowaldi
CCACACACACTTTACCTGCTAGAGTCAGCCCTTTCTCTTCCAAGCACACTGCCTCCAAAGTCCAATAGAAACAGTGGAAGGTCCCTATTGATTGCAAAATGCCTGTAATCAGGTCATGGGGAAGCAACGTGTTAAAGGCATAGTTTTCTTGATATTTTCTCTTCTGACTCAGCCTGGGAAGATTTGGCACCATTTCCAGACTGTTTCAGTCTCTCTGAGAGAGGATTAAGATTTAGTTTTATTGGTTTGTGTAGAGAAATTATGATACATAAGCTGACCTTTCTTCCTAAACCCAGGATTCTTTTGGTGAGTGTTTATTCCCTTTAAGTTTCTACTTAATGGGTTGTTGCCTTGAGTTGCAGGTTCTGTTTACTACAAGATCTAACTTGCTTCATTTGTCTGCCTCCACGATACAGGACTTTAATGTTGAAATCATATCCCCTATAAGCCATTAGTCTAATCAGTCCAGCTCTTGAGGAAGCTGATAAATCAAGAGTAATCTGAAGCCCAGGTTCCCTTCCAGGACCCTGTGTCAAAGGGCTTTGGCGCTCATGCCGTTCCATGTAATGAGCTCTGCCCTGGAAGGACAGAGAAAATACAGCTTGATAGCTGATGAATGTTTGAGATTCTTTCTCCTGAGCAGGACTGTGATTTTCCTGCATTTCAGTAAAATACTTACGATGTAATTTAGTCAGTGTGTTGGTGGTGGTTAGATGTGGATGCTTGACCACTAAAAACTGAACTGGCAAGCTACATGCTCCTTTCTGCTTAAAGTCACTTAAGAGAAGGAGAAGTGATTATCTAGAGTGAGCTGTCAACCTTTATGCCAGCTTTCCTCCTGATATGATTTATAAAACAGCTAAGATAACCTCTGGGGGGGAGCTTTGCAATGGAAATAGCAAGTGATTTTTATTCTAATGAACATAACACTGTCACAAGTTTAAAGTTCACATCTGAGGTACGAAGGTTTGGGGGAAAAAAAGAGCCCGTAAAATATGAATGTGACAGCATATGTGTTCCTTTTCTGCACAGTGTATGAAACAGGAGAAACAGGCAAATTTTACTTTTCTAATGAGGTTTAAAATATTTTTCAGTCTTTATCAGGCAGAAGGTCCTCAATACCAGTTGTTTTTTTGGTGGCTGGGTTTTTTTTCCTTCACAAGCTCCCCGATTAAGATGAGGCATTTTTCTCATAGCAAGTTATGCAGTGCCCTTTGGTCCTTCAGCATTGCAAAATGTCCTGTCACAATTGGCACTCAGTAAATAACCCTTGGTTGGCAACTGCGGCCAACAGGCAGAAGGCTGAATGCGCTGCAGGAATTTAAACTGCTGAAGGAGGCTTGTCCTGACCAGCATTTAAAAACACCAAAGAATGATTTATTGCAGAACTTATTTCTTCTGATTCTGTTAAAAAGAGAAAAATAAGAAAAAAAAATAAAATAAAGCATCAATTTGGCAGCTTTCATTGATATCTAGCTTACTTCAGAACTGCTTTAAAAATGGAATCAAACTCTTTTCTAGGAACTGTTACATGCAAAACAAAACCAGCAACAACAACTAATTAGAAATTTTATACATCAATGGCAGGTTAACCTGCCCCTGAACTTACCCAACATATTTCTTATGATGAGAGCTGTATGAATGCAATCTAGGCAGTGAACCATAATGTCTGCAGGCTTGCTGAGGCTGATAGCTTTTCACTTTCTAGTCAGTACCTTTCTGTCTCAAGGCTAGAGTTGCACTACATCCTTGCTATCAGCTGAAGTAGAAAGAACCTGAGGCTGAGTAAAAATGGAAAGTGAACTAAAACTTTAACAAAGCTCTAAAAACACTTACATTCTATTTATTAGCCTTACTTCCTGAAGACATATCTCACCTTGAAACCTTGTATTAGTAGGAAGCTCCCTTGTTGTACTAGCTTTGGGGCACACTGCTCACTTGGAAATGAGGTGGTGGTGGCTCGTGGGATTCAAAATTTCCTCGTCAGTCTTTTCCTTGGTGGCCCAGCCATCCCCAGGCAGGTGGGGAAGGGGACAACAGGCACGTGGCAAACACCTGCTGAGTGGAAACCTGGAACTTTTCAGTGGGACATCAGTGGAATGATTATGACCTGGAAGAAGCAATATTGGATGCATCAGAAATCAAAGCAAATTCCTTCTGCTGGCTTGGTAAAGTTGGTATGAGTCGCACAGAAATGTTCACAGCCAGCAGGAATAGGTGCCACCACCACGCACTTGGCTGCTCTGGAGTCCTGCCATGCTGAACTTCCATAACTTGCAGCAATGTTAATTTGATACCCTTATTTCTCTTTCTAAGTGCAGGCTGTACACTAAAAAAAAGGTACTGAATAGCCTGAAGACACAAGGAGTTAAAAAAAGAGGAAGTGTAGCTGTGCTTTCCAATGTGCCACATGATTTCAGCTCACTTTTCTGTCATGAAAAACAGAATATAGTCTAAACTGCTTTCAAAATAACACAAACATGTTTGGGCAGTATTTTCTTAAGCTTTGTCTGTTTAAGTAACTAACTGGTGGGACAGATGGTAGATAAAAGAGAAATGAATCTCCAGGAAACCCCAAAATCCCCTTTGAATTTTTGAAAAAGAAGAAAAAAACCGAGGAAAATTAAGAGATCTTTTCATACACCAGCTGTTCCCGATTGATAGACACTACCACACCATTGGGAAGTTTGTCTTTACTTTGGGAACCTGACTGCATGAGGGACCTACCTGACACACAAGGACAAGTACTCTGTCTCTCTGTGGCAAAAAATGCACCTAGAGTGGGGACAATACAGCTCAATTTTTTCCCCCTCATTAATGTCTCCTGAGGTATGGTCAGCACAGATTTGGGCTAGGGAATACAAAAGCTCAATATCACAGCTTGTTGAAAAAAATCAGGAAATCACTGAGAGTTATTTCTTTCTTCTTCAGCAAAGTTGGAATTTCCACAGGGGGAATAAAATCAGTAATTACTGATACATCCAAAGCTTCGTATCACAAAAACTTTGAAGGTAATAAAAATAAGCAGCCTCTCTATTTTTCCATTAGCAGGTGTCTGAAGCTTTGCTGAGACTACTACTGGCACAGAGAGATGCTAAATGTAGTATTTTGCCACCGTCATGGGGTGATTTATCTATGGAGTATAATTTTTTATGCAGCTGTTATACCTCAAGTGGTAAATAAGGCTTTGTCTGCACTCCAAAATTGTGCCACTTTAAATATACCGCTGTAATTAAAGTGCTACAACCCATTGGCTGTTGTTACAGCCCTGTAAAACACCATCCTGTCATGTACTTGTCCCTGTATAGCAAGGGGAGCATGGTGATTTTGTGCTGTAATGCACACTGAAGCTTTTTATTGATGTTACAGTTACATCTAAAAGAAAAAAAAAGGCAACCAAAATGTTATGCTGGGAGAGGTCTCGAGTGTAGATAAAGTCTAAATCAGAAAGATTGTGGGCAGCTTCAGGTATAAACTACATTTTCCTGTGGCCAGGGATAATGGTAGCACATTATAGTCAGTGGTAGGTATCATTAACAATGACAAGAATGTGACGAAAACATTTCACCAAGACAGGAAAAATACAAGGTTTGTGGCAGTAGTATCAGCAGCCTTATCACTGAGCACAGAAGGATTTCTTAGCACCCAACTCATGTGCAGAATGGACCATTGTATGTTTTCTATCAGAAGTCACATTGTCACCATGTTACAAAGTCACTTCTGAGAGCTGAAGTTTGGGCCATAGTAAAAAATTGCCAAATATCTTGCAATACTTGGGGTATAGTATTTGTTTTCTGATTTCAAACAAGCAGTGAAAAACTGTTCTTGCAAAGGGTTTCCAATAAGGATTGCAGCTGGGTAAATCTTATTTTAATGTCTTATTTCAAAAAATCAGATTCACTTAAGTTAATTGCCTCTTTGCAAGGCAGAACAATTTAGAGAGTATCTACCTGGAAAATTTCTGTGGGTTATTCTCCCAGCAAGAGAAATATCAACATAATTTTCAATATCATGACAGAAAGGCTTTAAATGGTGTGCCACACACATAAAGCCCATGGTCTGATTGTCACACTGTCGAATATTTTGAAAAGGCTTCTTTTTCTTTTTCCTCTCCCATGTGAAATTTTGTAGTGGCTTTGATTCATCCTTATGTAAGTACAGCCATTATTTAGGTTCTTAGTTTTTCCTCTGATCTTATTCAGGATTCTTCATTTCTATATTTGGCCCCGCTGTTAATTTGCAAGGGAGCCACGGTTTCTCTGTATCATAACTGACCCATCTCTAGCATGGCAAATAACATTCCTTGCCTATCTGACAGAAACGTGCCAGACTTAATTAGCAACAGACAATGTTTTCAGAAGTGACTGGTTAGAGACATTCTGTGAAAATTGACGCTCTTCAAGACTATCAGGTTGAGCCTCTGGATACACATTCACAGTGAAAATTCACAAATAACTTGAAAAACAGTTGGTGCACTGATAAGATGCATTTTAAACACATTACTGCATATCACAGCAAATATATTAATGGTTACTGTCAGGCACATACTTTGAAACCTAATTCTTTCCCTTATTCAATGCCCGAAGACTTGAAATTCTACCTACTCTGGGTTGGTATATTCCATTTTGTCTAGCAGAGAAGGGCAAACTCTGTCCATCCCACCTGCAAAATCCAGAGGTGAAATGGACCATGAGAAGAAAGAATTCTAAAAGTTCAAATTCTTAGATCTGCTCAGGGTTTTAGAGCTCCATCAGGATTTTACAACTCCATGACAGTGTGCTTGTGTGACTGCCAAAATCCTTCACTGTGAAAAATGCCTATTGTGATTTCTTCACCAAACTGGAAGCAGCAGCCACTCGCACAGCACACACAGGTGCTATACAGCTGTTTCATGATGGATCTCTTGCTTGCTGACCTGATTTCCACTGGTGTTAACTCAACACAGCACTGTAAACTTCTCTGGGTGATTAGAAAACATTCCTCTGAAGTATGTGAACAAACATGAGCTACGAGCACTGTGCTGGAGATTATTTTATGAATGTAACATCTCTGCAGTGGGACAATATAAATCTCCTGGTTTTTTTCTTCTGTCAGCTCCCTGGATTTTAACAGTTAGTTGCAATCACATTAAACATCTCCCTGCCGGTTTTTTTTAGCAGGAAGCATGATTCTTTTCTCTTGGAAGGAGCCAGACCAATTTGTGTGCTCTATCATCCATAAGTAAACGTAAGAACTGATCTGAATTCAGTGTTTATTTTCAGGTAGTGTG
This sequence comes from Ifrita kowaldi, assembly GCA_013398055.1. Lineage (NCBI taxonomy): Eukaryota > Metazoa > Chordata > Aves > Passeriformes > Cinclosomatidae > Ifrita > Ifrita kowaldi. The sequence continues at coordinate 145,578 of VZRS01012862.1, forward strand.
GTGTGGTAGTCTGAGAGACACAAACTCATTGCAAGTCTTCCATGGAATGGGAACTCGAAATTATGAAAAGACGCTGAAACCAAAGGTGTCTCCCTCATCCCTTGAAACATTTGCCAAACTTTTTTTCTGTCACAGCTTGAGGTCTTCCCTCTGAAATTGATGCCCACTGCTACACATGGAGAAGGGCAAACATTCTGGTGACATGGCTGTATCACTGTTAAACACTGCAGCCCGTGTGGTCTCCTTGAGCATCACTTGGCACATGGCCTTCTCCTTCACCATTCCAGCTCAGCCAGGGGAGCTGGGTGAGGAAGTTATGGTGTCTTTGTGCTTTTCTTTTCCTGTCAGATCCCAGTGTGATAGCCAAAACCTGGTTTGCATTCCTCCACCTTCATCTCTTCTGCCACAAATATAATTACCCAATGCTCGCCTCGCTGAGAGATCTCATATCTAAGATCTTCAAAACGTCTGTCAAGGAGAAAGCAGTAGGGAGAAAAGCTGAGAAACTCAGATGTGGGTTTAGGTCAATGTGCATTATGAATGTGACAAAACTACTGATGTACAAACACTTATGTATCTAACTGTAAAATGTGAGCACCTAATACCAAATTTATTTCACTATTATTCCCTTTCTGTCTTTCTTTTTGAGTTTAGGCTTTCTTCCTGCAACAGTATCAATTATTTTTCAATAGTGTCTTGCATCCCATTCTTTCTCATGTCTTTTTCAGTACCACCCTTTCCTCTGCTAAATCATCAAAGATATTTTTGTTCTTTTATTGTGGCAGAGTCTGTAAACACGACCTTAGAAAGAGAATTTCTAAGTGCGAGCATTTGTGATGCATTTGCACTAAAAGCTTTGAATTGCTATCTTTGATAAAGCTATTTGGTCTGATTATATTGTTTTGGAATCACACATTCAGGTGCATCTCTAAAAAAATGAATTTTTCAAAATGTAGTATATTGCGTGTCTCAAAATGGAGGAGGATTATTTTTAAACTCAGTGTATTCCATGTAAGCAATTGTATATCTATCCTGAAATTCACACACCAACACTTAAACTGAAATTTGAAGTCCAGTGTTAAAAAACCAATAACTCCTAATCTTAAAGTTGTACCAAATATAAACAAAGTTAATAATAATTATTCTAGGGTTTTTTCTCTTAAATTGCTTCTATGCTTTCAAAACTGGCTGAGCAGATGTTGCAGACATCTCTTGTATTGAACATCACAAATATTCTATGTGAGCACTGAATAGGAGGTGCAAGAGCCACTGATGGCTGTAGTGTGATTTTTAAGTGGAAATTGAAAACAGCGTTTCCAAATTCAAATTCAGATCTCACAGACCGCAATCTCAGTGGGAGTAAGTGTACTTTGGAAAATTCAGTGATGTCTTTAAAGAGCCATATGCAGTCAGGAAAAAGTGTATTCACATCATCAAACCATTGAGGCCCAGAGGTACGGCCAGCTATAAAGTTGCATGATGTGTTGTTATCAGCGTTTGAGGCATGGGAAAACCTTCCCTTCCTTCATAAACCTCTGTGGCCAAAGACATCCCAGCACCCATTCCATCAGTGGAAAGGATTATGTGAGCCCTCTGTCATCTGCTTCAGTCAGAATCAGCCAGGTTTAACAGCAAATGGAGTTGAAAAAAGTTAATCCAGTGTATTTCAGTTGAAGCTAATTTTGAAACAGTTCTACTGCGCTTATCCCCAGATTAGGAGTGTAACTTCAGTTTCTCTCATTTTAGGCAAATTGCTGACAATAGAGGACATTGTACCTGGTGCTCCAGACGTCTCCTCATCAGCGTTGAGTGAAAGGACCACCTCCCTTAACCTGCTGATGACCATGATGATACCTTTCATGAAGACCAAAAACTCGATTAAAAATCAGTTTTAGTGGTGAAAATATTGGCCATTACGAAAGAAGCATTTTAAATTCTGCCAGTTTCTCCCTCAATTAAGCCACACAAGGCACTGTAGGCCAGGTCTGTAGTGACTCACACAGTTCTCAGCTTGTGGACGTTCAAATTTGCAGATGAATAAATAAAATTATGTTACATTACTTCCTGTACCAGTTTACAAGGCAGAAATGTGTATGAACAGGTAAGAGAAATAAAAAAGGTTTCAAGACAATGATCTGAAACTTCCTGCCATCAACTTTTATGTGACCATCTGTGTATGAGAGTTTTATACGGGCAGACAATCTGGGGTTCATATGACCATTGACACACCCCATGCAAATTTGTGAGGCTCCAGATACTATTTTGTGGATGAAACCGAAAACTTTAAAGTAATACTCTTCCCTTTGGAAAAGGATGTTCTGCTGGCTCCAGCATTCAGCTCTCATTTTCTACCACTCTTGGGCCAAAACTGTTCTTTTCTCAGATAGAGCTTGCTCTCTCCTGTCTGTTGAAGACTATCTCTTTTGTAGACATAATTAACTATTCATTGACATGGAGCCTTGAATTTGACTCTTCCCAAATTCCAGGAGAGCAGCCCTAATCTCTAGGTTACAAAATCAGCTCCCATGCAGCTCACAAAGCCTTACACAGTGTAAAGCTCCAGCAGGAGAGATTAAAAGACTGTCTGGGCACACCAGTGGTTGGAAAGCTCTTCAGTGAGGTGGGAGATCTGCTGTCAATCCCCTGCTCTGATGAATATTTGCTTCTAAAAAAGATGCTGACACCTTTTCCTGGCTTCTCTGAAACCAGTTATGTTGGATCAGGGATGAATTTAGAGCAGAAACTCTGCCACCACATAGTACTTATATATGTATTTTAGAATACTAACCACAGTCTACTAAATGGACTTGAATATAAATGAACTGTCACTATGGGAGAATAGTTGAAATCATCTTGGATGTACAGATAATATTGTCTCAACTGTGAACTCTGCTTTAGAATCTCATTTCAGCCTCTACCTAAAAATCTATATGTCAAAAGAAAATATCCTGGGTGCCATCTACAAACTATAACATGACACAAAAAAGCCATCTTTCTATATGATAGAGCTACTTCTAATTTTCCCATTAGACCAAACGACACCATAAAGAATATCTGCCAACAACATGATATAAAACCTCACCATGCATCATGAAAAATAATTGCAATTCAATTACTCCTGAATTATAAAACCGTCAGCTAGGTGCAATAAAGACAAAAGCCTTCGAACATATGATAAACTGCTTAGCATAGATAATTATGTGTGTTTGAACAAAATCCCCAAAATAAAACGTGCACTTTGAAGGAACAGGATAATCATGCCAAAATAATTCTTATTTATAGTAAAGATTTGAGGATCAGCAATTTTAAAACGATCCCCCTGAAAAAAAAAAATCAAAATAAATTAGCACTCGTAGAGCATAAAGTAAATTTCTCACTCAGAGAGGTCATGCCCAGCAACTGGGCAAGAAACATTTTCTTCTATCATCTTCCTTAGAGTCTACTTTGCGAAAGTATTTAGTGTTGCTGCTCAGCATCACAGAATCGTTGGGGTTGGAAGGCATCTCTGGCGATTGTCTACCCCGCCTGCTCAGAGCAGAGTCACCTGCAGAAGGTTGCTCAGCACTGCCTCCAGTCAGGCTTTTAACATCTTCAGGAATGAAGATTCCACTCCATCCTCTCTGGGCAACCTCTTTCAGTATTTGACAACCTCACAAGTTTTTCATTATTCCTAAACTGACTTCCCTTTGCTTCATTCTGTTCCCGTTGCCTCCTGTCCTGTCACTGGGCACCACCAAAGGAAGCCTGTCTCTGTCCTCTTTGCACCTTCCCTTCTGTTGGTACCCNCCCTTCAAGTATTTTATACTCTAATAAGAGCCCCCTGAGCCTTCTCTCCTCCAGGCTGAATGGTGCCAGCTCTCTCAGCCTCTGGTCATACAAGGGATGACCCCTTCAGTCCGCTCAGCACCTTCATGGCCCTTCACTGGACTCACTCCGGTATGTTCACATCTTCTACATCCTTGTACTGCTTTAGGTACCATGGAAAAAGCTATGGAATTCTCGCTTCGTGTCAGTTCAGTGCTTTTGCCACACTCCCTGCTTAAGTAAGAGAAAGAGAAAAAAATTTCACTGGGGGAAAAGTAGGATTCAGGGAGAAGACAGGCTTTTGGAGGACAAGCAGAGAAAATGAAGCTTCTAGCAGAGAGGTCCTATCTGCACTCTCCACCAGGACCCCTGGGGCATTCTTGGGAGAGGGATTTACTTCTCTTTGAGATGCTGCATTTCAGCAGAATGAAGAAAATTGCTTTCCCACATTGTTTTTGATTGTTACTATATCAGAAAAAAACAAATATACCTCTTAAAATACCGCTTTTCCCTAAATTTAAAGTCTCGTCTTGGTCTTGCACTTTCACAGACAAAAAAGGCCATGGAACAAGACAGACATAACATCCATCCTGCAGCAAGGCAGAACCAGGTAGGGTTACCAGTTAACATCTGGCTAAAGTGTTGACACTTCTGCAAAAATACTTACCGAAGGGAGAATAAAATTATTCAAAGTTGATGTGGCACCATAGTTCCAGAACTTCTCAGACAATTTCTCATATAATTAGTAATTTTAAGAACTGGTTATTTAATAGATGCTATTTTTAGCCTTCAAAATGTCCTTTTAAAACATTTGAGAGATCTTTATAAAATAGAAAACAATTTTATTTTAGTAGATTTGCTAACGTAACAGATTTCCTAAATTGGATTTCTCAAACTCATGATGACTACATTTCACTTTCTTAATTGACCTTTTACATGCTTCACAAAGCACTTGGGTTTTGCATGTATTTATTCTTCTGGTGTGTAGTCAGAAAAATATTAGGCAGCATTTTTACTGATGCTGATGAAGTTTCTCGCAAGCATCAGATATGGGTTTGAAATGCTGGGAACTCCCAAAGAAGCACTGCCATATCCTGTCACAGCTCTGTTTCAGGCCAGAGTACTCTGAGACTACAGTGACAGGCAGTGCAGAAATCACTAAAATGGTTGTCTGAGGTAACATCTTAAATAGAACTTTCATTATTCACCTGTGAAATAGGATACAGGACATAGGAATTAACACATTGTCCAATGTGACACCTAAAGATGAAAAAGAAGGGACAAAAAAAAGAATAAAAAACCCACTAGAAAAAGACAAAGTTCATCCGAGAAGCTAAATTTTTATTAATTTTTTTAACTATTAACCTTTTGCTCTGCATTTCTTCTGGCCTTTAAATTCCAGTCCTCAAGTCAGTGGTCGTTGTGCCAGGTTCTCAACCCACACAGGTTAATGTGAATCCTAGAGCTGCCTAGAAAGATTTGACCCACGTAATTTTTTATTTACAAGTGTCAAAATTCTTGTGTTGCATTGTCAGCCATGTCCATATCAATTATGTTCCCACCCCAGGTATTTAGCAGGAACCATAGCCACTGCTATGAAAAAGGGTAACACCTCTCACATGCTCTTTAAAAGAGTAAGAGTAAAGCTGAATTAAATTTACTATAACATTAGAGACACTGACCTTTCTAGAGCACAAACAGTTCTAAAGCCACTACTACCCTTTAGCCAGAGGAACTGTTGTGCTGGACACTGAAGTTCTGCCTCTTCAATTTCAATAAATTACCTCTACAATAAAAACACTGACAACTCTCCCTTGTCAGAGAAAATTAGGAGAAAATTTCAGTTCCAACCTGCCCAGCTTAATTCACTTGCCTGATGCTCTTGTATAGGTTCTAGTATGAGAAGAAGTAACCTTTAGCCTTGGGTGGTAGGGCACCAAAAACAACTCAACAGCCAGACCTCTAGTGGGCTGACACTGTCATGTGAGAACAAGTATTTTTATAAACCTCTATCCAAGACTTGACTGCCACATTTTCAGATCTTTAAAGAAGAGGTGTTTAAAAAAAAACATGCAAAGTCCTTACTGGCAGGCAGAAGTACTGCCAGAAGGGCTGGATTTTGAAAGAGCAGTTATTTTGTGTGTCCAGTTTCTAGGAGCTTCGGTATATATAGAGCTCTACATAGGTTAATGCAAATAATAGAGGTTTTCATCAGGCTTTATGCAGTCCTATCACCTTATGTAAGAATAAGCCAATTGAATGCCAGGTAATTCAACTAGAATTCACTAAAAACCATGTCAGGTAAATAGAATGACCACCTATAATTGCTGCAGAAGTGATTAAAAAAGTAAATCAATGAAGATCTTGCTGTCATGTGAAGCTTATTCTCTTAGCATTGAGCATGTTAACTCACGTACTGATTGATCTGTGACTATCACCACCCCACCCTTATTATTAATCACATGCAAAGGCAATTCAAAAGCAATCATGAAAATCAGCCACTTCCTGCTTTCTACAGCATTTATAAGGCTCAGTCAATTGTTCTCTTTTCCCAGCTTGTAACCCTAAATTTGGGTAAATGAAACCACATGGGGACTAAGAGGAGCCATCCCAGCTAAGAGCCCTGCTCTCTATGCTGGTTCCCATCATATGATTCACTGTGAGCTGCTAGCACCCATGAGAACAGGTAAACTTGGCACTCTAAAGGAAAACAGGCCATTTTGCATTCGAGTGCCTACAGGAGCAAGAGTTTATGTGTCCTTATGTTTTCTATCTGATGTTAAAATTTGGTTGTATTTGCTTAAAAAATAAAAAAAAGGAAAAATTATTTTTCTTTATGAACAGTTAGATAAAAATAGCTTCATGCAACAGAAGATATGTGCATCTCTGAGTTAAAATATTTTTCTCTGTCTTGTTTTGAGTTGAGCTTGGTTTCTTTAGGCTTTGATGAAGAAACTAAGCTGAGCTATATTCTTGATTTCTCTGGTTGGTTTGTCCAAAGGAGGATCGTTTTAACTATCATGGATCAGAAGACAGATACAGTTCTTGGCATGTTACCAGTCACACCTGTTTGCATCCCCATTAGAATACCTCTGAAAATGAAGAGGTTCTTCCTTTAGACTTGCAATAGATTAAAAAATACATTTAATTTTAGGAAACAGCCTATTACTGCTTAGATTTAAGCTTCAGAGTTTCTAGGCTTTGTGTTTGAATCACAGTTGGTTTTGGGTTTTTTTTGGGTAATCTTGGAATCTTTACCCCTGCTGGTTATATACTATTGTGCTTCTGTTTTCTGGCGTAGTAGCCTTCATATTCTAAACAGATCTGAAGAGGCCAAATTCAGGTAGTTATAAGGACAGATGGAAGCAAACAGCAGAACCTGTGTCTCAAAATACGCCATCAGAAACACTCTGAGCTCTGTTTAGAGAAGCTGACCTGGTTTTCCACTTCCTTGTAACATGTGTATGCATTCACAGTTACACAAGATGGATGTGGGATGCTTCCATCTGTAGGTGGAATCATCTTGAGCAGGTGTTAGTGATCTCAATGAGCTCCACAAAATGGAGAAACTGACCTGGGAAATCAGCAAATTTCGCTGCGGATAAAGCAGCAGGAATATTATAAAGTGCTCTGAGTTTGGCTCTTGCTAGTTCCCTTTCAAGGCTGTAATAGCTTTTGTTTGATATGAGAGAACATTGCCTGTGCCCCTGCCCCTTCTGATGCATTGTAGCTACAGGGCAGAATCTGCCTAGAGGAAGAGTTGTGGGTTAGGCTGCTTCTAGATTGCTCTTTTGTCTTTTGATAATAAATTCAACTTACTTTCCTTTAAAATCTGTTTTTCTAGCTTAAACCTAGTAGCATTACTTATTTTTATAATTACTTTTATCTGAATTTCAACCAGAAATAGAAAGAATTGTCACAATGATTGGATCATGTTAACCTTAAAAAAAAATCCCCGTCTTTATCTACTTGCTGTTTTTTCACTTGTTGCCTAATTAAAGTATTGGATTATTTTAACCAAATTATTTTCTCAATCTGTTATTTGAATTATGCTGAAAATGTTAGCTTTCATGTGTGTTTATACCTTTATCTTTAACATACAGATTGAGTTTAGCACACAGTATTGGATTCACATAATTTAATAGGTAATATAATTCTGAGGAAAAATTTTGTTCACCCCCAAATGAACTAATTAAATAAACTACTTAACTTCCTAGTGTTGCTAAATTCAGAAGCTGAAATGTTCATATAGTTCTTTGATTTTTTTGTTTGGGTGGTTTGTGGGGCTTTTTTTAATACTCTTTGATCCTATATGTAATATCTCAAAAGTGGCAGGTGCCCTAAGAAATTGTAGTAGCAAAGTGTGGAATTCAAAGCGAGAGTCTTACCAGTTTGCTGATGACAGTGGAGGAGCACAGAAGTATACCTGTAACTTAAGCTGATCTACTCAGTCATACCCCAAAAAAATAAAAAGACGAGCATGCCTGATGCAGACAGAAGAGATATGCCCGAGAAGGGATTTTGGAACCACATGGCTGATGAGGAGCAACAACCCCTACCTGGGGGAAGCAACCGTGCTGGAAAACTGCATAAACCTGAGAAGAAGCTCCAAGAGGCTGTTTGCGTGCTGCTGGTGGAGCTGTGTGAGCGATTCACGTTCTTCGGCATCGTGTGCAACATGATCCTCTTCTGCACTGTCAAGCTCGGCTACCGCAGCCACCAGGCAGCAATGGTCAATATGTGCTTTGTGGGCACCTCCACGCTGACACCAGTGCTGGTGGGCTGGCTGGCCGAATACCTTGTGGGGAGGATCAAGCTGGTGTGCATCTGCATGTTCCTGCACTTCCTAGGTGGGTGACACCCCGGTGACCGTGTCGTATTTTACTCATTCTCTTGCAGAAACATGCTCTTGAGCATCGTGCTTGGCATCTGTTTTCCCCAACCTTATCTAACACCTAATTACTTAGCTCCTCTTCTGCAAAATGCACTGCAGATTCTCCACGTTTGTGGTTTTCTGAGGCAGTTCTTTCAAGAAGACAAAGCAATATTTGTGTGGGTGACTTGTGTAGATGGTGCACAACCCTGACTCCTGTGAAGTGGGTCAGCTATTGACAGCATGGATGCTCAACTCTTAAAATTGGTCCCTTTAGCAAGTGTTTTGCACAAATGCAAGGCTTCAGTCAGAGAGAGAATTTAGGAACTGCTTCCCTGCTGTTAGAAGTAAGATTATATGTAAAGGTACAAGACTTTTGTATTTGGAAAGAGGAAAAGTATTTAAGAACACACCAGTATAAACAAAGTTTGTCTTAAGTATCCTAATACCTGCACTGAAGGCCTGCCTTCTGTTGGCACATTCTGAATCTTCCCTGGGTATTATTCTGAACAGCTGTTACAGAAGAAACACTGCTCAAACAAAATGCACCTGTTCTGTAGCATTTAGTGCATTTCCCATGCACTGGTGGTACGTCTGGTGGTTACTCTGTCAAATTAAACAAAGTTGATAAAAATATTTCTTCCTCGAACCAGTTGTTGAGCAAGTCTGATTTCTACAATAGCTGGCCACATTGTTGTTTAGACACACAACAAAGCAAGTAAAAAAATCAGAGTCCTTCCTGAAATGTTCTTGAGCTGATTGCAAAACCATTATTCAAGCAGTCTGGAAAAATCTTTGCTATTGTGTTTCACTGTTTCTCCCTTGGAATTCTGCTTTAAATCTCTTTCTGCCACTTGTCCTTTCAGTGCATTTCTGAAAGTAGAAGTTTGGAAACACACACACAATTTGATGCACTTGGGTATTGTTTTAACTAGAACATTTCTTCCTTTGGTGGTAAATCATTAAACATTCCTGATATATTAAAATATGGTGCACAGTCATAGCAGAGGCTGATGTTGGTGTTGTTGACACATCAATATATTTTAAGTTTAATGTCCATTGAAACTTGAAAAAATCTGTAGCTGATTAAATCTGTAAGACTCGCTTTGAAGACTAGAAGTGGCAAATGCAATTCATGGCAGTGCTTCTATAGTTAAATTTTCTGAAAACCATATTTTCTATGAAGCTGCTGCAGAAAAAAAGGAAAAAGGAAATTTTACGCAAAAGTTTTGAGAATTTATTTTTTAATTATGATTTCTATTACAATTCTGGGGTTTTAGATGATGCAAAAAAACCTGCACCCCACTGGGGGATGTTTTGTGGGGGGTTTTAGGTTAATTGGTGGTTCAATTTATAGAAGAACCTGAATCCTCGCAAGCATTTCAGAGGAAATTTGGTTTCTTGGAGGTCCATTGTGGTATTGCCTTACTTTTCATAGCAACATCCAAAAAGTTTCTGCCTCTCTACAGAATTATGCCTCTCCCTCTTTGCACTTTTCTGTCAAGCATCTTTGATTTTCTATCTGTCTTTTCAACATACCTGCTCTAAAAAATATATGTCTTATTCATCTCATTCTAATTCCTTTCAAATGACAATTTTCTTTCCATTCCAGGTACAGCACTATTACCTGTGGTGTCATTCCCCTTTGAAGATGTTTACATTGACAGACGACATATTCTTCACGCTCTACCCAAGAGGGAGCAGAAAATTGTGTTCTACTTTGCCCTCCTCACAGCCAGCCTGGGAATAGGAGGAATAAGAGCTATAGTGTGTCCACTGAGTGCGTACAGCCTCGAGGACTGTGGGCCAAAGGAACTGCTTTCATTTTTCAACTGGTTGGTAATTTAATGTTGGCTAAATACCTGTTGGGAATGATAGAGCATTACCTTGAAATTCACTGCTGGAATTCACAGATCTTGTGGATGTTGGGTTGTGTGGTTTTGTTTTTAACTGCACAACTTTTAGATTTTGGAAGAGTTTCCAAGAGGTTCAGTTAAAACTTTTCCTGACTTTTTCCTTTTGCTAGTAGATGATAATCTGTTTTGGCCTCCTACAGAATTATTCAGTCATAGTATTCAGGATTAAAAAATTTGCCCAAACACTCAAAAGACTTGCCAACCTCTTTGCTGTTGGAACAGCATTTTCTATTTGGTTTCCTGCCTTTAACAAGGCTATGCCTTTAGGATATTTTGCTGTTGCTCCCTAACAGTGGCAAAATTCAAGGATATATTGGGATTTACATCAGGGTAAATTTTTAGCAGTGACAGGTAGCAGCAGACTGCTGGTTTGCTGGAAGTCAGGATTGCGAGTAGTCTCAAACTAAGTTCAGAGGTAGGGGTCTGCTGTGTTGTTTCAGCTTTGCTGCTGGGAAGTTCTGGCATCTGATGAACCACTTAGCATTTGTATTTTGGTGGAATTTTTTTTTCATTCTTTAGGAAAAATTGCTCTTGAAATGCTTCTTAAAAATCAGGGTTTGGATTTCTTTTTTTTTTTTTTGTATGAACTATTTCTTTCTCCATGCATCAGGGAGGTAATTTTCGGTGGTTTGTTTGCCCTTATTCGGCCCTTCTGTAGCCCTATACAGAGTGATATATTTTCTGGTTAAACTGTGAAATGAGGAAGTTGCAGCGGGAATCTCCATATTCCTGCTTCAAGGCAGGGTGAAAGAGAGCCCTAAACTGCCTCCTTTTCTCTCCTTTACACGCACAGTTATTAAAATAAAAACTGAGCACATTTGCATATTAACAATGCAATGCTGAAGAATCAATGAAGATCTTGGTGAATCAGATCTCTCCTCCTTTGGGGATGGCTTTCCTGGCTATTCTTTTTTCCTCCAATTATGTTAATATCAAAGAGTTTTGAATTAAATCCAAACTTCAGTGAATAAAGTAGCTTTACCAAAGGTGGATGAGATGTTTAGTTCCTTAGAGCAGATTCTGCCTCCTTGACCTGCCCATAGGAGAGAAGAGAAAAAAAATCCTTCCTTTTTACTCCATTCTGAGTTTTAATCCTTAATTAGCAACATCATTTTGATTAAATAAGACTCTGGGGAATTAAGACTGGAGAGCAATCAGTTGTTCTGAAAGATAGCTCTGGAGAGTTTATTGTACAGTGGTCTTAGCCATTCAGAATTGTGTTTAATCAAAGTGACATTTCTCAGTGTTGATTACAAAGGAGATATAATACGAATAAAAAGTTCCTTGGGGGAATCCAAATGGGTCAGTCCTTGGAACTTTGGAAATATCAAGAAAGGCACATGTGCGATTCAAAACAATTTAATTTTTGCACTGGCACCCAAGGAGGAGCTGTTGGAATGCAATCTCAACATTTATAAAAAGGGGGGGTGGTTCATTCTGATCATTTTTAATCTCATTAAACCCATCAGAATATAATCACTTTTTCTTGGTAGCCGGGTCTCTCTTGGTGGGTGTTTGTTGTGGGATTGAATTTTAAAATGATATAAAATGAGATGGCATACTCTTGATGAGTTTGAGTCTGGTTTTAGCCAAGTTCTGCTTAAACAATCAGAATTACTGAATTAAAGATTGGGTTAAAAGTCCTGGTAATTACCTGTTTTCCAATTGAATCCTTCAAGAAGATTGCTTTACACATCTTAAGGCTTGGCTCTGACCTGCAGTATGTACTATGGCTCTCACCTCATAAATAAACAGAATAAACCAATTCTAAGTGAAGAAGGGACTTGGATTCTGTTGGATTGAATTTTTCCAGGGCCTTCTGCATTTCCAAGGTTAAGGTTATGGACTGGTACTATTTTGCAGCAGGAGAAATACATTCTGTTTGTTGGGGCAGGGAATGAGAGCAAAGGGTACAATCTAGATCGGGGTGAGGGTTAGCAGAGCTGTATCTCATCTTACAGACTTGCTGCAAAAAACTGCAGAGAACATGGGACCAATGATGTTTTCCACCCTCACTCTCTCTTTTTTGTTTCCGTATATTGCAGATCAATTTCTGCCATTTTCCTCAACACATTTTGCTTTGACTTTTTAAAGACTTTTTCCACTTCTTTGGGATTTTCTCCCCTACTTTGTTTTTGCAGAGGACTCTGTAGTCATTCTGAAAAAAATTGGCCTCCTCCTAGAAAGATGTATAAACGTAAAACTTTTCAATAAGAATCACCTGGATGTTACTTCTTTAAAGTTTTTGCAACAAATACATTTCTTTAAAAGGATTTAAGAAAATTATTAGGTTTATGTAGCTTTTAAGTTTGTATCTGGACTGCGTTCTTGAAATGAACCTCTCGAGTTGGCTTTTGGCTCTCATTGTGAAGAGAACTCAGAGTGCTGAAGCTTCAGGAAGGAGCTCTTCCCCTGCAAAGCTGGACAGGATATTCAGTTTGATGTATCTAACTAAATCAGCTATGCCCTGATGTGAGCTCTGAGACTCTTTATATAATAAAGGCCTGAATCTGATCTGCTGCTCTCAGTATGGTATGAGCACAGCCCAGAATTCTTGTATGTGTGTTGAGGTTACTTCATCTTTCCTGTTTTGGCCATTGGGATTGCTAAACACATTGCTTGGGTTTTTTTTCTTCTCATTTTTGAAAGAGGACAGGAACTTTACATTTCAGTCTTAAAGTACATTGCTACTCAGCAGTGAAAGATGAAAGTGCTCTCCTGTACTCCAGGGTTTTCTTTGGATACTCCTGTTTCCAGTCAAACACTCATAGAGTCATGAAGAATGTCAAGACTTCAGGTAGCTCAGGCACACTTCTTTGGAAAGCTTGGAAAACAGCCACTGAAGCTTCTAACTTAAAAATAGTCACTTAAGAATTGATTCAAAACTTCTACAAAAGTTCTAGTTAAACGAACCATGTAACTATATTTTTTTGAGAGCTTTAGTTGAATGGGTCAGTATTTTTATGTACAAAATCCCTCCAACTGTATCATCATCGAGTAACATAATTCCAAACCTTTTGTCACTGGAGATAATTCTGGATTTATTAGCCCAAATACTCGAGTTCAAATAGCATGCATGAGGCAGAAGTGGCACTGAACTAGAAAAGGAGCTTTGTTTCTTCCAGGAATATGTATTAAGCTGTACAATTATGTATTGGTGTGTATTTCACCTTTAAATGAAACCATTTTGCTGTGGCTCCAGCAAAGACAAGGGATTCTCTCCTTACAGTTGCTTACAAACTGTAATCTTTGACGCACTGGGACAGTACTGCTCAATAATTGTGCTATTTTTCAGGGGTTCCAAACTGCAGTAGACCTATCACTAGTGGTATGCCATCTGCTTCCAAGGGTGTGGGATTTATCCTTTGAATATCTTCTGTGATTAGGAGGGGCTCAGGACTTACTTGGGAAGCACCTCTACTACCAATTACAGTCTCAGAGAAAATTGTGTTGGGGAACCTCCTCATCAAGATATTCCGGAAGGCAACAAAAGTGCAAGCTGAGCCTTGCAAAACTAATAACTGATAAATCAAATTTTAATATTTCTTACATTTTTTAACATTTAATATTTCTTAAGGAAGGGGTGGTGGCATTAAGACATTTCTCTCTTAAGCTTGAAACACATGATTTCATGATATTTCGTACACAAAACTTGTTGCCAGATATTAAATGTGTAAATGGTAAATGTTGTTGTATTTAATTAATGTCACCCACAAGAATATTTCCAGTACTAGCCTGATAATTTGTTCAGCTCTACTGCCTTAGTACACTTACTTTAATCATATACCTCTTGGAGATGAGACATTTGAGTGAAAATCTGTTTTAATTGCTGTGTTAATGTGTGCATGGTACTGATGCTGTCCATGATTACTACACTTAACCATGCCTTTAATTGGATGTTTTAATCTTCTGTAAAGGCTTTTATATTATTCAGCCTCTCCACTTTCTTCTCTCTTGTCTCTATGTACTAGGTTTCACTGGCTGGTTAACTTGAATTCAGCAGTTGTCTTTGTCAGCATTTCTTACATCCAGCAGTCTGTGGCCAGGAACCTCGGCTTTCTCATCCCATTTGTGTCTGGGCTTATGGCTATGATCACAATTCACATGGTTCGGGGTGAAATGATTTACAAACCCAAAACAGGTAAGAGGCAACTCTGTCTTAGGAAGTATCTTTAGAGATTACTTTCACAGAAGAAATCAAAGCAGTGTCTGGTGAACTCATGCATGTTTTCTGTCACATCAGGGCACGTGTCACAGCCTTTGCCTGCACAGGAAGAGGTGCACTATGCCTGCTGCTGGTGGAATTGCTTTTGTCACATTTGGTTCAACCTTTTGCCTGCCCAACCCCTTACATTCCAAAGGAAGGGAGATGGCTGTGACCATCTTTGAGACCAGGTCAGATGAGCCAGGGCATGGCCATGCTGCTGCTTTGTTGAGCTCTCTGCTGGGCTTGTCATGGGGCACTCCGTGCGTCTTCTGATTTCAAACCTGGCTGGATTCAAACCCTCACAGAGCAGTAACTCCACATTACTGCTTCCTATTCCCTTTCTGTGAATGTCCAATCTCTAGTGTAGGGCAAAGCAAAATAACATTTCTCTAACCTAAAACATTTCATTACAAGCTCTGCCAATGAATTGAGTTACCTTGTATTTACTTCTGGAGCTAACTCTGCTTTGAGAAGAGCCCCAAGTCCCACTTGTTTTGTGGTTAGCTTCTTAGTCAAGTCACTCTGGAATTCTGCACATTTTTTTCTTTTAGTCTTCAGAGTTGGTCTTAAAATTTTCTAGGTCTGAAACTTAAACATCACTTACAATGAGTGGTGAGAATAGTTGCCTCGTAAAGTCCTACACAACAATAAAAACTCTGCCAGTTCTGTGTTTTCAGGTTTTGGTATGCTATCTCAGATTTTATTCTGTAGTGGCAACTGTCTGCAGGTTAATACTACACAGCCAGGGAGTTTTAAATAGTAGTGTATCTAATAAAATGCCTTTACTTAGTACTTTAAAGCAAGTCCTTCCAGTAGGTGTCAATGGATATTTCCAGAAAATAACTTCCACATCAGAGATAGTACGGAGACATTTTCATTCTGCCATCTTAGCTCACCTTGATTTTTGGGAATTATTTATTTATAGATACCCAACTTAGTGTAGTGCTTCAGCACTCACAAAAGCAGAGAAGTGCCATAACCCCTATTTGCACGGAGGGTAATTTGCCAAAGGTAAATTAACCTGCCATTCCCAGGCCTGATGATCACAGTTTTGTGCTCATTCTAGTTCTATTTCATCTGAGAACCAAGTTAGCAATTCCTGAACCCAGTGAACAAGTTTTAAAATGCCAAGTACTAGACTGGAAGCTGCACTTTCTCTTCTGTCCTGCGCACTACTTGGAAGCCCTGAGATGATAATTCCTGCTTTGAAATTCATCCATGAAAATTCTCTTAATTCATCAACTGTTTTTCAAACTCCTTTTCCTTCTCACTTCTCTGCTGCACTTCCCTTGCTACTGGACTTCAGCAGACATTTGATACACACTCAATAAACGGAAAGAAAAAAAAAGGACGTTAATACTTTACCTGCTCAACCAGAGAAATAAATAACCGGTAATAAAAGGCACTCTTCTCTTTGGCTGTTGGACAGGATTGCTTTTGTAACAATTAGGTTATGAACCAACTGGGTTTAAAAAAAAAAGTGTTTTTAAACAAATCCAGACTGTTATTACCTTTCCCCTCCCTAAAAACACATAATGGTGAGTATACCAGCTTACATTTTCCCTCCCAAAGTGTTTTGTCTCGGCTTGTTTAGCTTGGCAGCAGGCAAAAACATACCAATGTCTAATGCCTCTGATTGATTGCAGACAGCTCCCTGCTGACGACTTTTGGGGTCATTTTTAGTGCCCTGAAAACGTGCTGTGTGCGGTATCGCTACTTTAGCACGGGTGTGACCAGCTGGCTGGACCATGCCAAGGAAAACCACGGTGGTCAGTACAGTGAGACCCAGGTGGAAGGCACAAAGTCCCTCGCCAGACTCTTCCCATTGTTTACTTTCCAGATTCTGTACAGAACATGCATTATGCAGGTGGGTACACAGCTTTTAAGCAAAGATCTCACAATAGACTGTGACACGTTGTTTAATGCTGTGTCTCTAAGGTGTGGTTTTTTCTAACTGTTGCTTTGCCAGTTGAGCAACCTTGCAGAGTAGTTTTAATTGCTCAACAATACACCTTGCTATAGCCTCTGATCTCCTCAAATAATGAAAATTGACTTGGTCAAGACTCATTGGCTTGGTCAAGACTCATTAAGAAGCTTGTGTGAGTGCTTGCTGCTCCTTTCTCAGAATGTTTTTACTGGCTGAACTTGTGTGAGAGTCCTGTGCTCCTCACACTGCTGTGTCAATCATCAACACTGAGACTCAAGCTCGGTATCCCTGAAAAATGCAATTTTCCAGTTTCCTAAATGTTCCATTGCTTTTGGGGAGAGGTAGAAAATCTTTATTTGCTGTTTTGATTGCATGTTTCTCCTACTGTTTTGACAGGATTGTGTGGCTGTTGTACCTACAGTGGAAGTGGGTGGGTTTCCATTTGTGGAAAGCAGCAGTCCTTTCACAGCCCCTCTGTCAGGCTGTGTGGTTCTTTTCACTTGTGTGTGTGTGTGTGATATAAATGTAAATGTGTCAAGAAGCTCCTTAAGCTGACACAATTCCTTCAGATTCCTTTCTCTCTGGATGATCCTGGCTAAGCAGGAGTTGGAGGTAGCTTACCCTTTGGCAACTGGAATAACAAGTTTATGAGCTGGCTCGGAAATGCATTTTTAGTCATTGGTGTTAAAATGCTGCTTAAGGAAATTCTTACAAATATGTGGCATATACTGCTTCACTGACACTTCCTCTTGCCATCATTCTATGTTCCCATCCATCTGCCTCATTCTTTCTCCTCTTCCCTTCCCAATTCCTCCCCTCCCCTCAAATGCACAAAAAACAAAAAAAAACCCCATTCCAAACCAACAAACACAAATACGTGACCAAAGTTATGTATTAGTGACCAGATGAAAATTAAACAGTTATTATCATTTATCAAGTTTATTATAAAGTATTTATCTAGAAAATATAGATGTCTTTCCACTGCTGAAAGAAATTAATCCTTTGGCAGAATTTCCAATAAGTTTAAGGCTCCTTCTCAAACTAAGAGATAGATCAGTATCTTTTTTGTAAAGATTAATAGTATTTTCTTCACATTATTAAGTTTAAAGCTTTCAGTGTCTGTGATTCATGTTGATGATATTTTAATTCCTATTAAGAAGTCAATTCTTATTTGCAATAGGTATTGGAAAAAAGGAACCAACAAAATTTGACTCAGTTCTAAACACGCATGGTTCTGTGGCTATTTATTCTCCCTTTTACAATTTATATTTCCTTTTGGAGGTGGAATGTAGGTGACAAATATTTTTATTAAGAACTAGAGTTTGAGTCATTCTTGAGCACTGAACAGACTCCCGGTGGGTACGGTTGAACTATAACATTGATGAGAAACCCTACGTGAGCTCAGTTAATAACTGTACATTAATTTCAGACAGCTATAAAGCAGCAATATCCTACCTGGGTCATAGTGAAGAGTGTGCAGGATGCTTTAGGAATCCAGAACTCAGTAAAAACAGATACAGAGTAAAGAATCCGGTTCTATGTTGAGTTCTGTCATGACTGTTCTCTGTGAATTGCTCGAGCTGGAGTTTCCCAGCCTGTAAAACAGAGCGGATTATGGCTCCCTGCTGCACATGAAACTAGTTGGTCAAGCTTCCTCAAAAATCCCAGACAAACAAACAAAAAAACCCACTGAAAAATCTTCTGTTGGTAGAAGCCATCAGGATCTTGATTTTACACTTTTTAATAAACTCAACAGCTCTTCTGTGTAGCCTCACACAAGCAGGAGGAATTATTTGCTTTTGTAGTGAGAGAGTCTTATAAATCTACTTAACTGTGTACCCTGTTGACTGCCATTGGGAGGTTCCTCATCTGCTTCTTTTTGTCTTTGGCTTTCCATTCCCCCAAGTAAAAGGAAGTCCTCTATAGTTGCTCTGGCTGTGAGTTGCATTAAGCTGGTTCTAAGGCTGTACCCAAATCTTCATTCCCTGTAGATTTTAAAGTGCTGGTAAGAGTATCTTAAGAATGACTCCCACCTTGAGCACACAATCATAAGTCCAAAATCACTCTGTGCCTTGCAATTCTGAAATAAAATCACTCTACATTTTGCTATTTTAAGATTCTGTTCTGTTAAACACTCTCTGGGTAAAGTGACTGAAGTATTGGGTGGAACCATTTAGTATATTGGCTGATGGCTCTAATTAGGGGTGATCAAATAAACTTATAGACTGTTGCTTAATGTGTTAAATGTAGGAGAAAATGTTATACAAGGGAAATGTTATGTTCTGGCAGAGAACAATATTGTCACTGTCTGGAAGGCTTCATTAATGAATGATCATTCCATTTTGGTCAGCAGGTATTTGGTTTAAGGTTTCCAAATACAGTGAAAATCTTACCCATGGATTGTGGTTTTATCCTTCAATACAGATTCCTTCAGGATATTATCTCCAAACCATGAATTCCAACTTGCACTTCAGTGGATTTATCTTGCCAGTTGCAGCAATGAACGTGATAAGCATCGTGCCACTACTGATTCTTGTTCCTATTTTGGAATGCATTAACTCATGGCTCTTTAGCTCCAAGGACAGTGAACACTCTCCAACAATTTACATTGGTATGTATAAAACACATGTGTTTACACAGTTTTAATATATCTTCTGTTGTTGAAAGAGAAATTTCAGTGTGATGGATGATCCTAGACAACTATAACTGACTATAAATGTTAAGATGGAGTTGTTTTGGGATGATGCTCAGAAGTAAATATGTTTCAAAGGAATCATTGAAAAAAGCTAGTCCTGAAAACACTTACTAGATAGTAAGGAAAAATGCATAGGCTTTGTGTAGGACAGACTACCCTGACCAACAAAAATTTTGAGGCACTAGAGGTCATCCTAAGGAAATGGTATTGGAGAGAAGCAGTATTAACTATTTATGCCTGAGAATTACCTTGACTTGGTTATCTTCTATATGTTTCTTTATCCATTAACTTTTGGAAATTAATTTACAATCAAAGACTTTTGTAGAAATTAAAAAGTCCTCCAGTTAGTTGCTCTCTGATACTGGAGAAATGCATTGCTCAAAATAATGAGTCTGGATTCAGATAACTCAGTTATGAATAAAGGTTTTGTTTTGCTGTGATTTTTATGCTACACGTGCATTGTTGTTAGGACTGCAGCTCATAAGAGGGAAATTGTATTACCATAAGTACATTTTCTTCCAGGCCCTGAAGTTGCATCATAAATGAAATAAAAGTATCTAGGCTAATTCTGTATGGGCAATAGGTGTTTTTAGAATGGAGGAGCAAAAGAAAACATGCAGAAAACTGTGCAAAACAAATGGGTGTGTATCACTGGCTGCTGTTCCCATTGAGCAGGCTGAATATTTCACAGGTGGAAGGTTACTTGGAGAGGTTACAGCCTTCCTCCCCAGCACTAGAGTTTTCATTAGAATATCTAATATGAGATAATTGTTCAAGTGATTAGTATTTTCATTATTAAAATCCTCATTGTACACTCAGTCACAGCAAAAAGGGATCTCCAAAGGTGAAGTGTTACCTCTTTCTCACAGAAGTGGTAAAAGGAAGTCTTCCCTGTTGTAGATTGACACTCATTTCAGAGAAATTCATAGCCTAGAAGCAATGATAACTTTAATAAGAGTTGGGCTGCCTTCTCTTGACACTGATGTGGTTTCTTTTATTTATTTGTTTTTTTCACTACTCCCAAACCTCTTATGTTCTAGGAACTGGAGGGATCCTCTGCAACACTCTTCAGACATCAGCTACATGTAGTACCAGCAGAAAAGCAGCTTCCATTCTGTATTCATTTAAAGCTATTCCCTTTCGTAGATTCTCTCATTAAACTTCCTGCATTTTTTATCTTCCAGTCTGCATTGCAAACCTCAGATGAAAATATTTATAAACCGCTATTTTCTCAGTGTGCTGCTATTAATTCAGTGCCCCATGGCAGGCAGCACAGTGAGTACTGACACACACAGAGGTATTAATCTGACTAAATTAGCCTAATTAAGAGTGTTATTAAGTTTTATACAAACCAGAAGCATATAACACAGCAGGTTGCAATTAGCCTAGTTTTTAAAATAACATCTGCATTAAAACACAAAAAGCACATTCAGATAATCATTTTCCTTTAAACCACGGAAATTTCAAGTTAGTATTAATGTTCTATCCTGTTATGTTGAACAGCAGTAGAATATACGCAGTGGTTTATTCTTAATAGGTTCATTTATCAAAATGGCCTCCTGTTAGGGGTGATAAACTACCTGAGGCATAAAAATACCTGTGAGTACAGGCAGTGGCTTTAGATATCCAAGTACATGACTGCACCTGCAAGTATGGTAGACCTCTAAGTGCCAATATTTTTGCCAACAGTTAATTAGGTTCTCAATTATTTTCAGCAACAAAATTGGAAGTATAAATAGGCAGTTGGTGTTAAGCCAGCCCATAACTATATTTTAATTCAGCTCTTGTAAGAAGAAGAAATTTAAATAGTTTTCTGGAAATTTTCAGTATGTTAAGAGTAAGAGTTTTCACTGATGAACCACGTAGACAATGTTGAACTGAAATATCTGATTGCTCTGTATTAAGGGTCTACATAAATACTGTAATCTGTTACACTGTCCATAGCTGTCAGTTTATTCATAAATTAGATATGACCTAAAAAACATTAAAATCTTAACATGAGTTTAGATTGCGTCCCAAATGTGTTGAGTATCTGGACCTCTCTATGAAAAACATGAGTATTTGATGGGCTTAGTTTTTCCACTTTCCTAGTTGTTCATTTGTGGGGTTTTTGTTTGTTGAGGTTTGGTTTTGGTTGAGTTTCGTTACATTTTATGCTGCTTGATTTGGTCAGTGATGTAGAAGATTCAGTAGAGAACTGAAATCGCGTGTCTGCTGCATAGTTGTCCATCAGCTACAGGCAAGAGGCTCCAGATGAAATACCTAAGGCATAGAAGTTCTTTCTGTAATGTTCTTCATGCCTGATTATACTGGAATGTTGTCTCAGCCTTGGATTTACTCCATCCATGAATGATATGGAGAACAGCTCTCAGTACAGCACACAAAAGCAAGCCCCCAGTCTGATTTGAGGCGATTTGGAGGTTGGTCATGACCACTTCTCCCTGAACACATTCTGCTTTGAGCAGGAAAGCCTTTGACTTGCATTACTCAGGATGTGAGATCAGGACCCACAAAAGTCCAAGACAACCTTAGTCCCCAGATAACATAAAGAGCCTTGTTGCAGAATCACCCCTAAATGTTACCAAAAACAGCCTCTTCTCCTATAAAACCAAAGCCCCTCAGACAGTCATTCCAAGCCACTTGTTCTAAAGAGGACTGAAGGGAGAAGAGTAAAGGCAAAAACCATATCTCCAAGGTTCTTGGTTTCTTGCTCTCCCACATAAAATTTGGGGGAAAAAAAAAATTGAAATTTTTGGGCACTGTTCGGTTACTTTTTCTGAAATGTCTTGGCTCCTAGTAAGGAAAATGCTTCAAGTATAGCACTGTTAGGAATACTGAACTGCTGGAGGTTCCTTTAGTACCAACATAATTTTTCACTAGGAGAGCTCTTGCTTTGGACAACTACAAGAAGCTCCTTGAGGGCTTTATACCTGGCTTTGATAAGGTGCATTGGCTAGAAAATGCTGTTGAATTCCCTCCTGTCATCATTTTTCAAGCAATAATCCACTGATATTCTCATTAAGCACTAGAGGAGCCTAAACAGCTTCCAAGTCTCAGGTTAGGCAGTGGGGGTAGGAGATTTAAAGCTGTGAACATAGAGGAAAACTGTGCTAGAGGAAGGGTGTGAGAGCTTGGTGCTGAGAGAAGAAACACAGAGGCCTGCAAAAACATGACAAGGCTGAGGCCACTTAGCTTTATGAGGTTTTTCATCTCTTCTGTCCTGACACTAAAAAAGACAAAGTGTGTATGTGTTATAAATATGAAACAAAAGCTTTTGACTGTTGATGTTTAATCTAATAAGTGCAGCAATTACCAGTCATGAAGGCTTTGTGAGAAAAACATAGTCCAAGCATTTGAGGCAAAATTGCCAAAAGCAACCAAATTCTCCTCACATTATGGCTTAGAAATGCTGACAAATCAGAAATTTAGTCAAAATCATGGCTCAGACCATGAGAAATATAGATAATTCAGGTTCAGAGACTTACTTGGAAACTTTGCTTTCTTTGTTTTTCTTTTTTGAGAGGATACAACTATTTCATACTGTCAACATCAAGAAATATAAAATAATAAATTTTAATAGTATCCTCTAGGCAATGGGTGAAGTGTGGGATAGTTTTAATACATCTGGGTTTTGGAAGAATTTCCTGCTGCCTGATATTGTTGTTCTTACCCATTGTGTTGTAGTATCTGGAAGGACATTTGCTTTTTCTTTCTTTTCTCTTTCCTTTTTTCCCTCGATCTTCAAAAAAATGTAAAAAGTCCTTCTTTCTGACTTCGGTCTTCAGTAAAGTTTTTCCTCTTTCATTTATTCTGCACTCTAAAATTGTCTCTGTGCTGAGCTGGTGTCCTTTTGCCATATATATATATATATATATACAGCGAGCACTCTTTATTCATGTTTATGTGTTCAGAAAAAATGATTTGTGGTGGGGTTAGGAAGCTTCTTTTGCAATTTTTAGGACTTTTCTTCACTCTAAGCACATGATGATCCTGTAACCACAGCCTTGGTGAATGCTCTCTGTGCTCTTTACCCAGTTGTAGGTCACTTATCCGCTGCACTTTCCGTGATGGTCGCTGGCTTCTCTGAAATACATCGAAAGCACTTCCCTCAGGTGGAGCAGACACTCTCCGAGGAGGCTCTCCTGGTCTCCTCCATGCCTTGCTTCCACTTAGCTCCTCAGTACATCCTGCTTGGAGTGGCTGAAGCCTTGGTAACTCCCTCCTGTAAGTAAAATCAAATAGGCTAAAGCAAGAGTGTCCCGATTCTCAGAGAACTATATCAGCTTCCTAAAAATAATTACTGTCATCTGATATTTTATCCCTGGCTCTCTTCCACGGGCTTAATGAGCAGATCTGTGCTTTACCTGCTTCAGAGAAGCATAATTTGTCTTGCTGGCTGTAACTCAGGATGAGCAGTGATGTTCCAGATTAACTGGAAGGCAGCACGGTCCAGTCAGGTCCCTGAGGGGCACAATCCCCTGTTTGGTTCTGAAGCTGAACCTGCTTTAGGCAGGGGCTGGGATGGGTGAGCTCCTGAGGTCCCTTCTGACCTGAGCTCCCCTGTGATGATTTTATTGAGATGGAACAAAAACACACGTGAGAGCTGGGCTGTGGTTATGCTCTGTGACCACCTTAAAGGCCACAGTCAGAGCAAGGTGAAGCAATTTAACCCCTCCCATTTGTGAGCCCAGCAAATACAATTACTAAGTGTTTTTCACTGGCACAGAGCATATGCGGGCAGGTAACAGTGACAGGTTAACCTAGAGAGTGGTGCAGGCAGCTGCAAGGTTTTTGTTATTGCTCCAGTCAGGAGTCATGAGAACATGCTTCCACAGATCGTGTCCTAGCTTGTGACATGCAGCCAGAGATAAACACCCCTGTTTTTCAGAGCACAGGCGAAGCTCAGCTTGTGCCTGCCATCCACACATTGTGTATATCCACATATACTCTTGATCATGAGTCTGAACCTTTTCTGCTTTCCATAATTTACTTTTCTGTGTCTACACTGACATTTTTGAGGCTTATTTTCTCCTGAGGAGCATGCAGAGTGCTTACCAGTGTTTTACCTTGCAGAGCTTTAAAAAAAAAAAAGTTAGCATTACAAAAATAATCTAAGCAACATTCACTTAGAGACACAGGTAAAGCAATTGAAGAGCTGATCTCTGCAGGCATTTAATTCTATGGGTTGGGTGTCTCTTATTCCAGTACAACCCCAGAAATGTTCAAGTTTTTATTTAAGAGCAGGAAATAACTTCAGTGTCTCAGCTTCATTCTTATACTCTGAGACTACTGAGAGCTGTGGGTCACAGTCTGTCACTAAAAAGGTAATTTTCCCTCGTTTTAAATACTTAGCACTTTCATAATGCCTCTTCATCTGATAGCTCTCAAGTACTTAACTGAGACAGGCTTCTAGGCAGGTAATTTGGTTTCTAGGTTACAGGCTAAGTGTAACTGAAAACTGTGACCTTCTCTGTTTAGCTTAACAAAAAAAAGGTTAGGAGGTGACTTGCTTACAGTCTTCTCATGCAAAAGCATGAGAAGAATATTGCTGGTAGGATAAGGCTTTTTAATCTAGCACACTGGGACACAACTGGAGTCCAATGACTGGAAGATTACATTAGGCTTTAGAAAAGAGATAAAACTCCATCTTGGGGGGTTTCTTCCTTTTTTTTTTTTTTTTTTTTTTTTTTTTTTTTTTTTTTTTTTTTTTTTTTATTTTTTTTTTTTATTTTTTTTTTTTTTTTTTTTTTTTTTTTTTTTTTTTTTTTTTAAGATCTTTTTTAAAGGATTGTTGTTAGAATTTCTTAGGAAGAAAAGCAGTCCTTCCCCGTTTAAATAGAGATTAAGCATCGTGCTTAGAGCTGCAGTGAGAGGTGTGACTTAAGAACCCAGCTAAATGGGACTAAGTCTGAACGTGAGACTTGCACATAAAAAGCTGAAGTGAGGTGCCTAAAATAGCACATTGCTTAGCTGATGGGGAAGAAAACCTCCACTCCCTTGCTCACAAATTGGTGTCTGTCCCTGTTTGTCATGGAGTGTCCTGGCTAGGCAGGCAGGGCAAGCAGGCTCTCCACAGTCTGTGACCTCCTGCTGCTGCTGGACAGGAGCCTGGTTTTCCTCCAAGCCTTGCTCTGTACCAGGCAGCCCGGTGCAGGTGGCTGAGGCCCACTGAATCATCTCCAGCAGCACTAAGCCTCTGCCTTCAGGCTTCTGAACTGAGCTCCAGCTTCAATTTGAACTGAATTGCTGTTCAGGAACTGTTCAGTGGATCTCCATGGATGTCAATGACAGCCTAGACACTTACAGAGTTGTTTCACTTTTCCTGATGTTTTACTGCCTTTCTTATGCAGAAGGTCAAATTCAATTATCATAATAATTTACTGGACCTGAAAGTACATGATCCGAGCTGAGGAGGGAAATGTTCACTCTTTTAAGTGGAGGGAAGAAAGGAGATACCTCATTTCTGAAGAGCTTGGTTAGAGAAGTTAGATTTGGCACATTGAACTCTCTGTCTTCATTAGGGCCTCTCTTATTGGGATTGTTCAGCGTGGAAAAGACAAGGCTTCAAGGTGACCTAATTGTGTCATTTCAGTACTTGAGAAGAGCCTACAAGAAAGATGGAGAGAGATTATTTACAAGGGCATGTAGTGACAGGACAAAAGGGAATGGCTTCAAACTGAGAGTAGGTTTAGATTAGATATCAGGAGGAAATTCTTTACTGTGAGGGTGGTGAGGCACTGGCACAGGTTACCTGGAGAAGCTGTGACTGTCCCATCCCTGGCAGTGTTCAAGGCCAGGTTGGGCTCTGAGTAACCTTGTTTAGTGGGAGGTGTCCTTCCCCACAGCAGTGGGGTTGGAACTGAGTGATCTTTAAAGTCCCTTCCAACCCAAGCTATTCTACAGTTTGGTCCCTGATACTTAGAACTGTGTTTATACAATATGTTTCATAATCTTATTGATAGGTGTTTTGAACAATCATCTGCTTCAGGTGGCATGAGCACCTCTTAGAATAGTATCTGCCTTCAGTATTCCTCTACCACTAAGGAAGCCTTAAAATAAAACAATGGTGTTGCTCTCCTCCACAGTGCTACAAAGTTCTCAGAAGCCTTTGACAGGCTGAATTTGTAGCCCTAGCTTGGTTTAAACCAGGAAACTACAGCTCTGTTAGTTAGAGGATATATTGGGGGTGGCTTCGGCCACCGATGAAATGCAGTAGTCTCCAGGGGGAAATGCAGCAGCTGTTTGATGGTTCCCAGCAGCACCGTGGGGAAAGGGAGGATTGGAGTAGGCTGTTGAAACAGCAGGGGCAATTTAGGTAAGTAGGATGCAGTTACCCAGGCTGAATTTGACCAAGATGCATGTTTTGCACCTCTGCTTTTAGAAGGGAGGAGCAACCAGAAATTTTAAAGTCTTTTAGTGGTTCAGGTTAGCTGTATAATGCTTCAGACTGTTGCTACAGATGATGTCCCAGGCTCACCTGCTTTCTCCTGCCCTCAGGCTTCTGGTTCCTATTGTGAATGAGGAAGAAAGCACTGTCTGTGGCATTTTTTTTCTTTCATATGTTTTCAAACCTCTCATTTGGACATCCGAATTAAAAATGGTGAAAGGTGGTGATTGCAAAGTCTCATTTGTATTCAGAGGTGCTTCAGGCAACTCAGCATCCAAACAGGATCCTCTGCTGGCAAGTTTTTCAAGCTGGAGGTCGTTCTAATTCAACTAATAAAGCAGGTGGGGAGACTCTGGTTTTGGGAGAAAAAGTGTGGATGAGAACTCAAGGAGTGCAATTGAGAAGCAAAAGTTTTTGATGATCAGTGAAAATTGCACAAAAAGAACAGCTATCATAAAGTCTTGCTGTTACAGCCAAATTACAGCTGGTGGGATTATTTATAGTCACCCATGCTACAACAGCATGCTACAGCTTACCCTCACCACCAAAGCTGTTGCTGCTTCTGGCTTAGCCTTCTGGCAAGAAAGTGAAGAATGAGGTCTTAAAAATGAGCCAGTGAGCCTGGGGGTTGCACTCTGGGGACGAGGAGCATTGTCCAGCCTTAAGGTAAAGCAAGCTAACTGTCCAACTTAAGGCAGAGCTCTAGATTTTGGAAGTATTTACTTCCAAATAGTGGCTGTGCTGCACTGGCTCTGGGATAGCAGGTCCTGGTGTTCTGCAGTTAAATATCACATCCATTGTCTTCATGCTTGCTGACTGTGGTGGTGTTTCTCTGCTCTTGCTTATGCCTGAGGTTTTAAAAGGTGCAGGCAACTGTGTGGGTGAAAGATCTTGATGTAGTTGTGGAATGTGGATAGTTGGATGGGGATGGTTTATTACAGATATTCATTTAAGCAGTTTATAGGGTGCATACTAACACAGTTGATTGCTCTTCTGCAGCAATTACATTCTCTGTATAAAATATGGAAATTCACTAATAGAGATGCTTTGAAATTTTTTTTTTCTGTGTTATCGATGTTCTACCATCATTTAACTCTTTTTTTTTAATTTTTCTTTTTCCTTTTTTAACTTGTAACTGTATCTGCTTCCTTTCTAAGGTTCCTTACTTTCATTCCGGCTTGTGCCTGAAAGAATGAGAGGGATCTCCATGCATTTTTTAGCTCTCTTTAATGGAGCTGGCTGCTTCGTGGGAGCTTTCTTTGTTCAGACAGCCCACGCAGGCACTCAAGGTAAGAGTATGCTCATGGCGGGTGTTCCTGAGCAGTTTTCTAACATTATTGATTTGGAGAATCAGGCAGCACAATTAAAAGGGATGCCAAAGTTTTATTGATTTGCTCTCACAATTAAGATGGAATTAAGATAGGAAATAGCCTTCCAGCTGTATTCATCCAATTTTAATGAGTCATCTTAGTTTTGATAGTCGGAGTAATTAGAGGATGGCATCTTGCAGGAAGTCCTCCTGTCCAATCTCTCTACTTCTGTTCTGGAAGACTGAAAATAAATTGGCTAGGAAGCACCTTTTTATGTTCATGAAGAAGTACGTTCACGTTATTCACACTTACATGGAAGCCTCTGACCTCCAGAGCAAGATTGGTGCTTTAAAGAATGGAGAAGTTTCCTTTCTGTCCGTCCCACTGTGCTGTAGCGGAAACGAGGTTGGGTTTAGGGTTTCAAAATTGTCTGGGGAACTCATTCTCCTGGACCCACCAGTTCTCTCCTGCCTTCTTCACACCTCTGCCTTTGCCCAGCTGTTGGAAGAACCAGATTCTGTGACAATACAGTCTCACTGAGGGCTTGCCCTTTTGCAGATGCATGCTGCAATTCCCAGAAAACTTCCTGTTTCCAAAGGAGTTATTCAGATTCACCTCAACCTTCTGTTGAGGTGTATTTAGTGTAAGCCCTGAACTGGAGTTTTTCCTGGGTAATTGACTTTAAAGATAAGACAGGAATTTCTTAAAGTCATTTTTCCTCTGCTGATTAATCTTTGTTCAACACAGAACAGAGTCGTTTCACAAGCAAATTTAACAAGCAAAGCACTTGAGTTCTTGAACTGAGGGACAGGGGTCCCTTTGTTAATGAATTTGAAATGGTCTCATGTGCTGAAGGAATACTGCTGGACAGCAATGCATGACTCCATTGCTATTGCCATGGCTCCAGCATTTTGTAACTGTTTAGGGTTAAGTTTTGGGTTCTTCTCTTTCCTGTGTAAAGAATCATGTAATTTAAAAACAAGAGGAAGCGGGTGTTTTGAAAGTGTGACAAGAAATTTTTATTCCTACTTGGAAGATCTGAGCAAACAAATGATGCTTTGACATGCAGTACTGTTCTTCAGTTAAAAATTCAATTAAAATTTTATTACGAGGTATAAAAACATCACCTGGAGATGGGCAAAAAACAGGAATGTTTACACAAATGAATCAGGCAAAGAACTATTAAGCACCAAGGCACCCAGTGTGGAGAAGTGAGATCCTCGAATATCCCCCAGTGGAAAAGGCTGTTTTTCATTACTGAGAGTTCAGTGTAATATGGGTCCAATGAAAGAAACAGTTTCGTTGAAAAAAGAAAGAGTGTGTTGCTGATTTTTTTCTTTCCCCGCAAAGTATGAAAACTAATAATTTTTATGAGATTGAAATATTTAGTAAGACTGACATATTTACTGCAATTTGACTTTGGAAATAATTAAATAATTATAAAATAATTAAGCATAATGTCAGCACCAAAATATTTTGCCTATGTCATGTCACTATTATGTAATTAATTTCTTTACAGAGTATTTCTATACAAAGTGATAGAGGAAACTAATTTTTGCATTTGGTTTGCAATTCAGTAGATTTTTGTCTGATTTTCTATCAAGGTGATTAATTCTTTTTCTGTGAGTCTGTATGAAATCATTTAATTGATTCAAAAAAGCAAATGTTCTTTTCTTGCCAGAAGTACTGTTTTAAAAGAGATTGCAAATTCTTGTCCTGGCTGAGACCAAGAAGGCTGAACTCTCTAAATTCTCCACAGGCTGCAGTTGCCATGTTCTAACCCCTCTTGCTCAAGATTTTTGAGCAAACTGAAAGATTTCCTGGCTAAAATATTCCTCACTCTTAGGAAGTTGGGTGGCAAACTTCTCAACTTAGCTTTTCTTTCTTTTTCTTTTTTTTTTTTTTTTTCCTCCAAAGCTATAACTTATGTCTTTGTTTAACTTTGTCAGACCTGCTGTTGCTGTAGGTGGAATTGACTGCACCATTACCCTGAGCAAAAGTCACTTTGAAATTTCCAAGGGAATCAGTGACAGCCTGTATTCAGATTCAGGTGCCGTAATGGGAATGACTACTGCTAAGGAGGAAAAGTCCCCTGCAAAACTTGAAAAGCTTTAGGGTGCATAAAGTGAAAAATGCTCAGTGATTGCTCTGTTGCTCTAGTTAGAAGTGTTAGAGATTACTTGCCCTGTTAATATGTAAACAACATATTACTGGGCTCTCACTTCTTATTTTTAAAAATAATTGGGATCTCACTGGGTGTCTCTTTCCCAGTGCTCCTTGCTTGAATTAGATTAATTATTCCAAGTTACCACAACTCATTCAATTCACAGCTTGCAAATGATGGTGATATTCCTGTAAGTTCATTTATGTTATAACGTTCCTCTGCTCATCCCAGGCTCTTGTCCTGCTGACCCCTAAATCAAAGTAGATTTGAGATCAGATTTTGTAGGTGGGCATAGACTATAGCAAAACAAAAAACCCATTTTAGCCTCAGTTTTGGTTTTCTCCTAGTTTGGTAGGAAATGTTATACGCACTATTTTTTGGTTCCATCTGTATTTTTTCCAATTGTGCTTCTTACAGTGGACTTTGCTGCTTGTGACAATCAGCAAAATAGTATATTTTTTAAATTTATTAAAACCTAGTTGTTGCCTAATGAACCCTAAAAAGATGACAGTGCTGTAGGGAACAAATTTATGACCTCTCTTAGGTCAAATTACAGTCCAATGAGACAAATTAAGCTTTTATTGCTCACATTTGGGTTTTTTTTCAGATCTATTTAAAGAGCTTGTAAATATTCAATATCTGGACAATTTATGGAACTGGGAGTAAAGCAAACCAAGCAGAACCATTTTTTTTTCCTTCCTAAAAAAAGCTCAGCTAATTTGCTAATTTATTTATATTGGAAGAGCAAGTTCTTTCTCTTTTGCTGAAAGAGAGGATGGTGTTCATGAAACAGTTCTGTAAGCTTTAACAAGGCTTAGTGAGTGACTCTTGGGCTATGAATGCTTTTGTCTTGTCCCATGGTTCTTGTTTCACTAAAACCCGAGCCAAGACTATTTCTGGTTCTCCCATCTCTAAGCAATGAGACCATGTTTTCCATGTCCCTGCAGCGAAGTAGATCCTCCAGTGTGTATTTTGAAGTGTTGAAGCACAGAGGGTGTTGACAAAATTTAAACATTTTTATATCCTATTTTATGCCACTAGTTTAGAATTTTATTTGGGTTTTTATTGGCAAAGTTGATCAGATATCAGTCACAGTCAAAGCTGCATTAATCATTTTTAACGCATCTATGGAGGATGGTGTGAATATGATAAAATAAGACTTTTTTAAAAAACTGACGAGTGCAAACAGATGATGGGTGACAGTGATATTTTCAGTACAAGCTGGGAAACTGCTTTCTTTTGGATCTCTTACTTCTCCCAACATTTTAACGGAAGAAGATGCAAGACAAAACCTGTCCTCCTATGCCAATCATTTCAGAATATATTTCTCTAAAAATATTAATATAAATATGTAAGAAAGAAATAAAAATATAAAAAGGTCAGAGGAAGGAAACTGCCCCAGACACAGATTTCCTGTTTGTAGTTAGAGAATCGTTGGGAGTTTTTTGTGGTTTGGGTTTTTTGGGTTGGGTTTTGTTGGGATATTTTTGTTCATTTTTTCATTTTAGTCTTGTGTGATTCTAAATACCAAAGATGAAAAAGCTAAAGGATATTTCTTGCAGTCCAGATGGTGGTGTCCACTGGTGCCTACTTAGCTAATAGGGATTAGATGCAGAGTGAGACTTTAATTTGGATATGATTAAACACTAAAGATATGCCCACTAAGTTGATGAAATGAAGGAAGGCAGTACAAGCCTTTTCCAAAATATGAATTAAATGTTTTCCATAATCATACCATGGGTTGCAGGATAGCTGCAAAAATGCAGGAACGGCACAGGGTAGAGTAACTTCTGGCATATGACTGACTTTTTTTTTCTTCAAGGTTTTCCACATAATAAAATAGGATAGAGTTATTCAGCAAAAAATCCTGGATGCCTCCCTGTGCAACTTTCCCTTGAGCTCTCCGAGGGTGCCACCATAGTAGCAGATATCTTCTGTGCACTAGTATTTGTCAAAGACTGGCCTACAGCCCTTTTCAGGTTTTCTTCGATGGTTGCTGTTGCCAGCAGCTCCTTGCTGTCAGTCATCCACCAGAAACAACCCGGGGAAATTTTTGTCCATGTCCTCATCTCTGCTTCACCACCACCTCTGCCTGTTTTGGTAGGATCAGTTGTTTCCTCTTGGTATTGTATAATATTCCTTCTTCTTGAACTAACTGAGCGATTTTGGTGCAAAATTGATAGGACTCCAAAATGTCAGTGAACTTTTACCAGGAACTCTATTTCCATGATTGTAGAGCTGACTTGAGGAACTGATTTTGCCTAGACTTTATTTTCTAACTTGTTCTAAATTTGCCACAAAATACGTAACCAATTCCCCTCTAACCAGTAGAAAATGTATATTTAAAATAATGCACCTAAAGGAAACTTCTGTTTCTTTGTGGTGATTCATGCTACGAAGCGTTTCTATTGTTGGAATAAAAACAGAAATCAGAAGCTTGTTGTGGAAAGTTAATTCCCAGTGAGCAATTATCTGTGTGACAAACCAACCTTGTAATTGCCACTTCTGTTGGCAATCTCCATAGAAAAGTAAAGGATGCACAGAGCCCAAAGGCAGTCTCTTTTGGGGGAAAAGTGAATTGTTGCATATTTCATGCTGGGTTGAGGATGGCGAGGTGCTGGACTCTTCAAACACAGCAGTGCCCAATTCCAGCACAACCAAACAAACTGGCCCAGGGGGTCCCTGATGTTCATGGCTGAGAGCAAGATCCTGTAAGTATGAACCCCAAAGGCAGTCAGTGGAGGGTGCTGGAGTCTGCAGACAGCTTGTGGGAGGTGTTTGTGGGGTCAGGGGTGAAAGCATCTAAAGGGAATTTCAGTGCCTGACACACATGGGTGATGTTCTAGCACAGATGACTCTTCTCTCAAGGCTTCCTGCAAGCAGAGGAGAGGATTCTCTGTAAAGTGAGTATAAGTAGAAGTAATGTAGTCCAGGTTTATCCCCTCTTTCATGGGGAAAAAAAATTTAAAAGGAAAATTAATGAAAGAAAAAAGAGTGAGAAGTAATTTTTTTTTTGGCTCAAAGTAGGAAATGGTTATATTAATTTTTGCTGCATCCACTGATGAAAATGTGTGTTGGAAGGATTATAGCTTGGATATCCTTAGGACTGCTGCCATCCTTGTTCCATTGCAGAGGAAGGCCTACCCCTAACAAACCTTGCTGTCCCTCTCTGAAAGGAAAAGGAGGCCTTGGTCCTACCTCTTGCTTTGGACAGAGGGAAAAAGTGTGCTCTATGGCAGCTGGGGCCTTGCCATATCCTATGTGACTTTGTCCCTGCCTCTGTTGTTGCTCATCTGGATTTTCCAAAGGCTCTCTGTCATTGTCCTGGCCTCACTGTTTAAACACTGGCAATTCCTGAAAGAAGCAGGGAGGAGGCAGAGCAAGGATCTTTGACCCAGGCCGTGGGGGAGACCCACGGGGAAGTGGGAGTAGCATCCAGATCTCCTGCTTGCTGGGCTGCCCTCCTACCCTCATAGAACCAACAAGCCCCAGCTTCAGTGCTTTTATCTGGTGCCTTTATCAGTGATAAGACAGAGGATGGTGCAAATGGACCTTTGAAACTCAGAAGCTGCAAAATTGTTTTTATTAATTTTTAAAGCATATGTTTTCTGTTCAGGTTCCACTGCTGGTGCCATTCCATTAGGAAGCTCCTGCTGCTCCTGCAGTTAGCCCAGCCAAGGTGAATAACCTAGCAGACAGTGTGAACTCTGCTTTGACAAGCTGCAGTGCAGACACCCGTGCATGTTTTCTCTTTCATCACATCCGCATGCTCTCTCTCTGCTTTCTACAGGGCCCTGGGGGATGCAAAATGAAAAACTACCTGATTGTGAATGATGACAGTAAAAGTTTATAAGCTACTAAAATGAAGTTACAGTGCCTAGGAGCTCAGTCAACTTACAGTGTTAGATGATAGGCTTTTAAAACTGGCTCTGAGATAACACTACAAAAGGAAGGGAGCAGGCAGAGGTGTGGTGGTGCTGCTCTGTGACAAGCACAGAGGTAACAGGGCATGGAGAGAACTGGGGAGGAGTTTGGGAGAACTGCTGCGCTGATGGCAGTTGTTCTCTGTTAATCCCAGGAGAGCTAAAGGCAACAGCTCTGAAAATAAATGTGTTTACAGCTCTGAAGTGTGGAGGGAAGAGAAAAATGTAAATATATGAATGTGTGTTCGGCAGGGTGTAATCCTTCTGTGTCTCTTCTGAGCTGTGGAACTGCTCTTTGTCTCTAATTAGAAAAATATTAACAATCTGAAGACA
This sequence comes from Ifrita kowaldi, assembly GCA_013398055.1. Classification (NCBI taxonomy): domain Eukaryota; kingdom Metazoa; phylum Chordata; class Aves; order Passeriformes; family Cinclosomatidae; genus Ifrita; species Ifrita kowaldi. The sequence goes on from VZRS01012862.1 coordinate 180,117, forward strand.
GCATTCAATGGGTAAAAGTGGCATTAGTGGCCAAAAGATCTGTTAAGGCCATCAGGTTTTCACAATACAGCTTGGGTAAGAAGGCTGGTTTTCCTTCTTTCCCCACCCAAGGGGTGAATAGCCACACTCTTTAAATGGGCAGGATTTGATACCAGACTCTCATGTAGCAGAGAAAGGTGACTTTGGGCACATTGATGCTGGTGTAGTTCAGATCAGGGGTGTGCTTTTAATCTAAATCTCTTGATAATCTCTGATTTGCATTACAGAATGATCTTGGAGTATAAAACAACTGAATTCCTTCTAGATGGAACTAAACAAAAAAAAAATGCTCCTGTCTGATATGTTCCAGCTGTTAGTGGGAACTGCTCTGATGTGAACCCCCCTGAGCTGCAGAGAGTGTGGACATCACATTCTCAGCACCAGCTGTTTCACACCCTGAATTTCTTCATTAATTGCTAATGAAGACAGTCTATCTGCCTTCTTCAAAGGCAATAAATATCCTGCATTCCCAAACCATGTAAACGGCCATTACAGCACTGTATAGGTCTCTGATATTCCGTAACTTAAATTTCTACTGTAACTTTTTTTTTTTCACCTTGGTTTGATGGTTTTGCTGTAGTTGATTGTGGCACTTCAGGTAATGATGATCTTCAATTGCAGACTGACAGGGCTGGCTTTGTTTTCAACCATTTTGATTTCTATAGTTATTTGCCACCTGAACTTGTTTGCAATGAACAAAACTGAAAGCAATACAGCCACAAACTGAAGTGCACAGGAATAGGCAGGGAAGCATCTCAGTGTGCATGTAGGTGGTACTGACCTCTGCTGAATGGAGTGCCAAAATGCCCCAGATGCTATTGCCAAAAACCCTTGTTGGAAAAGCTCTGATTTGTGTAAATAAACACTGAATGAAGGAAAAGGACACCTTACAGACTCATGGCTGAAGGCAGCTGTAAAGAAAGGTAAAGTAAATTGTCAGGTAGTGTCTTGGTAAGGGAGCACCATCCAAGGCACCGAGTGAATGCTTTTAATGTTTTGAGTTTTAATTATTTTTTTATGAAGAAGAGACCATTAAAAGAGGTATAAGTAAGGATTTCTCCAGACCACTCTACTTCTAGCTCTTCCTAAAATTTCCACAGTTACCTTTCATTTAGCTGCATTCACAGGATAATACAGATGGAAGATGGCCCAGTCATTACAGCAGTAGCTGTGCAGGATTAGGTTTTCCAGTGCACTTCGGATTTATTGGGGAGGTTCTTTAGTTTCTTTAGATCTCTACTGCCTGTCTGCAAAGCAAGAGCAAAAGTACAAGGGGCTCAAAAACCCCCCACGGATGCTGTGAGAATGAAGTCTGTATCAATAGCTGCGGGGGGGTCAGAGCACCTGTGGGGATTGTGTCTCACACTGAGTTATCTTCGTGTCTTCCATGTGAGCCACGTCTCACGCTGCAAGGCAAACTAATTCTGCTTCAAATATCTGCTTTACCAGGCAACTGGTTCCCACACTTGCTGCACGAAGGTAAATTGGAGAGATTCTTCTTCTTCTTGGCTTCCTTAATGATGGTGAACACCCTGGGGTTCTGGACCATTGCACACAGGTACGTGTGAGATGAAAGCTTAATGTTTCATTCGTAGGTGCAGGTTGTAAATTCTGTGAACTAGTTTGTAATAAAGAGTTGGTAGTGATAGATCATATGTGGAGAGAGACTTCACAGCAAAAATGTGGAGATGTTTAAAAAGAAAGAAAGACTGATGTAATTAGTCTTAAATAGTTAAGTGGTCTCATTATTATAAAAAGCCTTAAAAAGAGAAGAGCATCATATTCTTTATAGAAGGGTGTGAATATGTTGGCATGGAGTTTAGATGGGAGCACAAAGCTACACTGGCTATGGAACTGACCTCCACTGCCCTTGGTTTTGTACCAATTCATTGTTGCTCTCTCAATGAGCTCCCGTCTTCAGTGCAGGACAGCAGGAAGAGGGGTGGTGAGAAAGCAGCAGCAGACCGCTGCAGGTTACAGCTGTGTGCAGCAGCTTCAACAGAACAACCCCCAAATATCTTCTGATACTGGGCACAGGATGGAAGCAACTTCAGCTGGAGACAACAGAACTTCTCGGCCCCCTCACAGGAAGCAACTTTATGCCACATATAGAGCCGAGGTTTAATCCCTGTGTATTGCCTGTGAAATGCACGGAACTCACAACCCCAGAGCATTTAATCCCAGTTAATTTTCTGTTGTCAGCGTTGAAGTAACCCTTGAAGTCAAGAAGAGGGAGGGAAGCAGCCTGTGCCACCACGGGTGGGAGGGGTCACGTGCGAGTGGCTCTCAGGCTTTGGGAGGCAGTTCTGTGGGAATCCTTCAGGAGCCTTGATGAAGCAAGGACGTGATGACGAGAGCAATAGAAAACTTCCAAGGGCAGTGCCCCTCCAGAGCTCTTCACAAAAATACTGCTTTTTCTATTGCTTAGGGCACCAACTTTGCGGCACTAAAGTTTACCGTAGCACCTTGTGGATTATTCCAATGTGATTCCCTTCTTTTAAATCTGGACTGGGTCAAAACTAAAAACTATTTTAACAACTAAAGCATTTCTCCTGCATGTACTTTGTATTCCCCTTTTGAAATGGGATTTTATTCTTCTGTTAATTGAAATTTTCATTTGTGACATTTGCTGCTGAAAACTAAAAGGTTTTGGTTGTCAAAAAGTTACCATAAAACTGGTTTAAACTCAAAAAAAATTTCCACCACATCTTAACATGTTCTTATGAGGAAATCTGTTGACCTCCAATCTTCCTAAAACTAGAAAACCAAACATTTAAAAAAATTTACTTCAAATCAACTTTTCACTTCAGAATCATGGTACCTCAAATTTCAGTAAGACAAGCAAGACATACAAGAAATATGGTTTTTGAAGTCAAATGAATTTTGTTTCATCTTTTGGTGAATGAAAAACCCACAGGGGAGAAAAAAGAGTGAGGTCCATTGAGATAAACACTGATTCAGACATGGGGGGAAATGAGATTTTAAAACTTTGAATTAGAAAAAATACACTAAAATTTCTCTGAGGTAAAAAAAGCATGTTCATTATTAATTTTTTTTAAAAAGACACAGAACAGGTATTGTTAACATCTGCACCCACTTTGATACTTCTCATCATGAAGTTCTGAAAGATTCTAGGAAAATGCATGTGATTGTCCTATTTTTTGGCTGCCTTGAAGTCCAGGACTCGGAAGGCACTAAAACTTAAAAAGTATTGTCTAATAAACAACGGGTGAAGCTAATACCTTAAAGGATGATGCTTTTGTTATTTCCCTTCTGTATCATCTCCTCCAGATACAACAATCTGCATCAGGATTGCACCAATGAATTCAGAGGATGTCTTCCTGGAGAAAAACTTTTGAAGCATGAAAAAGCCATCAAGCATTATAATGCTGTCCTGGAAAGTTCTCCCATTCTGTCTCCTATGGAGAAAACCTGATAAAATTTCACCCTCCTTTAACTAAATTTTGATTGTGTTATCCACCAGCTCTCTAATGATAAATTGCCCAGTGTACTTAAGTGGAAATATGTCCTGGTATTTATGAATTATCTGATGAATAATAATGTTATTTATAAGTTAACAAAATAGCTTTCTTCATAGGGTTTGGCCTCGAAGGAGGCTGCACTGTCATAATTCACGTCGAGGCCAAGGAGACCTCACTGCCTGTCATGGTTGATGAAGAGAGGCTTTTAATCTTTATATGGAAATGGGCATCCACATATATTTGTACTTAAGGATGGTTAAAAATCAATAAACGTGCAGACATTTGTTTAGCAAATTTCTTTGTGACAGTATCATTTACAAGCAATTTTGGAATCTGGTATTGGCTGGTTGATATTTGCAGTGGTGGGAGTCTTGTGTACTGCTCTTGGTTCTTGCTGATCTACTCCCCAGCCTTCAGCAAGGTGCTGCTTTAGTTTCCCTGTCAGTGGAACGGACACAAGCATATCAACCTTCTTTGCAAATTGCTTTGAGATCTACCAAAAATACCCTAGAAACAGGATACCAGTCATCTGGTCCATAAAGTGTGTCATGTGTGACACACAACCTTGATACTGATTTGTTAAGTCTTACCTGGCAGCAACTCTGGGATTTGCCATTCCTGAAGGATGATAAAAAGAAAATTGCTAGTAGGAGAACGGGAGACTGGAATATATTAACATCAAAATTACTAATTGCAGCCCACTTAAAAGGGGGTGAAGGGAATTAGGAAAACAAGATTGGGAAAGGGTAGATGCATCTGGAGATGGGGGGGAAAAAATTGTTAGTAAAGTGCATTCCAGTTTAAAGATCCGCACAGTGTTAAACACTCCCACAAAATTGGCTGATTTTGTTATTGTGAGAGATGATAATCCAACACTTAACAGCTCTTTTTAAAAGTCGTATTACTAAAAAGAGCGATGACAGAAGTGGGGTCTTTATGTGATAAGGAAACATATCGAGCCCAAAAGAACTAAAAGGAGCACTTTGATATCAAGATGCTCCTAACAGAAGGGGCAGCTAAGTCAGAACGCTTGCTAGGTATGAGGAATGCTCTACCACAGGAGCAGCTACATTAAAAGGATACAATGCACTGAAGGGACACAGTTTGTGAGCTGAAACTGTGAAAGAGCTGGTGAAGGAAATCTCTTCTGCACCATTAGCCACACTTAATGCTTAACTTTAGGTTGGGCATTGTGGGAGTGGGACAAAAATGTAGTGAATACACCCCCTCCCAGCAAGGAACAGACTATTTCTCCCAAAGTGGCTGCATAAGCTGGGCTGGAACTGGGGCTGTGGGAGGGGAGACAGTAAAAGGCTGAAGGATCTATTCTCTGGGGCCACTGGAAAGTGCAAGACAGGCTAATTCCCACATATTTGAGTAAATTTATCCATGACACCTGAGAGTAATTTGCTTGTAAGGTATTATTTTCTAAATTATATTTGTACTGCAATAGACCCAGGTTTAAGCCATCAAAAATACTAGTTTCTTTCCTGAGAAATACTTGAATACTTGACCTTTGTCCTTGCACAGAAAAGCCACAAAAACGCTGGCTGGAGTCTGCTGACAGGAGGGATGTGATTGCTCTCAATGCATTTGAGAGTTATACACAAAAGGAGAAAAACTATGTAAGAAAGGGGTAAAATTTAAAATTTGGGCTGGTGAATAGGATTGGGCTGGAGATGTTTTTAACAATTACTGATAAATATTTAGTTTTTTTAACTGCAAAAGTAACAGTGGTTTGGAACCATTTACATCAAGAACAGGAGAACAAGAAACTCTGTTTTAAGGTAAAATGTTTCCTCTGCTGCATTCTCAGGCTGAATGGCCTCAAACTTCCCGAGACCAGTTTGTTTCTCTTTTTTTTTTTCTCCTCAGAAACTGGAGCATGAGAATAGATGACAGCCCATAACAGAATGCAGCCATTTGAGCTGAATTGTCTGATGAAGGTAATTCTGCAAGAAAAAGAGGATTAGTTAACTCCCTGGGCAGGACTTGCCTGGCATGCACTCATGCAGGAAAGGCTTTCGGCAGGGAAGGAAGCAGTTGGGCAGCCTGCATAAACAGAGGTACTCTGGAAGACAGTGGTTAGAATGGGCTTTGGGATGAAGAGATGACTACTGAAAGCTCGCTGCCTTCTTCACACAGACTGGAGGAACGCTTTTTCTATCAGATTTAATAGAGAGTTTGGCCTTTTAGGCGGATGGCAGAAGAAAAGGGAGAACTGGTTGCTGAATTTTGGCTTAGCTCAGTTGGTGGAGCAGAGGAATCCACATGCAAAAATCTGTCAATCAATCTCACTGTTATGACAGAACAATTTAGCACTTAAAACCAACAGACAGGGATTTTTCTTGAACTGCAGCATCCAGGACTCCAGTCAAAGCTGATGGAATCCTTTGTACGTACAGGGCATTGCCTAAATTATATAAATCTTGTGCCAGCACACAGTGAAATCATTATAAAGGACTCTAAAGGTTTGGTCTTGGCTTTGAAGGAAGCTGCTCTTCACTTCTGAAAAATTTAGTGACTTTTAACATAAAAAAAAAATTAAAGGACAGAAACAATAAGGACGTGTGTGTGCATACAAAATGATGCAATAAACAGCTGGAAAATGTTAGGAGAGACTTCTTTTGTTCAGCCTTTTGCTGATATGTGGCACTTTTCATGGGAAATAACAAAGCACTCAGATCTGGGTTTCTAGCATTTGAGGTCACCTGTTGCCATTCTGCATTGCTCTGCACAAAGTAAATTCAGGATATGCAAGTCTTAATCCTCACCGTAAAGTTTATAGTTTTGAAATGTATTGTGGAAAAAGTTGCCTCCTAGATGAGATTAGGAGTGACAGAAACATCCCATTTCAGTTTTCTGTTTGATTACTGCCTAAATTTTCTAATTGTTCTCCCAGCACAGAGTGGAATCAGTATAAAAACTCTAGATTCAGACTTGACTTTGGAAGAAGCTGCTTTTGGGCATTTCTGGTTATAACTGAGTAGGTGCTGTGCTCATCAGAGGTCATTACTAGCCTTGGATAACCAGATGTACTGCTGATTACTGCTGCTACATTTTGGGGGTGTCTTTTTCGTGGTTTAAATGCATGTTTTATACTGTAATCATGTACACACATACAAAAAAATGTGCAAGTTCTGTCCCAGACAGTTCACAGACCACCTCAGTTGTGTCTAAGTGCATGGGACACCATTTTGTGTGCGGGGGGGCTGAAGAAAACTCGATGGAGAGGATTAAGATCTCCATCTGTTAAGTTTGCACTGATGATAAAACACATGCTCCCAGTTGGAACAGGATGCATTAAAAGAGCAATTTCACTTCTACTGCCTAGCAACAATGTCATTGAGCACCTGCAATAGTTTAAACATTAAGCATAATTGGCTTTGCTTGACATAAATCTGTAGTTTTGTAAATAAGAGCAGTTGAGTTTCTATGTAATACCAATTAGCTATAAGGAATGCTTTGTTTGCTGAAGCCTGCAGCTTTGTGGAGGAAAGAGGGAGTTGTTAAGGCTCAGCAGTGGTAGTCAGAAGGTAGAACCCAGACTAGACATTACACAGGCTTTGAATGTCCTTGTGCAAGTTACTTAATTTGTTTCAATCAGATTCCCTAGGTACAAAAGACAGAATTTTTTTTTTTTTTTGTTAAAAAGCTCTGAGAATGTCTGATTGAAATACCTTGGAGGTAATTTTACAGCACTAAACTAAGCTGTCTTCTTCTGTGCTGGATTTCTTTTTAGTTGAAGCTGCTATTGCATCTTGAAAGTTCTTGAAAATTTTCTAGAATCATTTGTTTCTGCCAGTGATGGAGGAAAGAGGTACACGATCCACTAGACACGAAAATCAGTCTTGTTGAGTTCCTGTGGGAACTGTGAGTTGGAAAGGGGAGGTAGGACACTTCCTTCTTTGTGGTGTTAGAGAGAAGAACTGCAAAGCAGAACTAAAGCTTTTAACTTAAGCTTAGTGTCTGTTTGCTATAACGTCTTAGATTTGCCTTGGCAAGGGCAAGTGCAGCTACCTTCCAGAGGATGTTTTGAAAGTCTGCTTTTTTTTTCATCTGAAAAAACCCAAGGAAATTCACAAGTCTCCTCATGATTTCTCTGTTCTGAATAGAATAAAAATTGCCTTTTCCTTTCTACCTACCTGGTCTCTAGAAAGTCTCACCACAGAAGTCACATTCTGGTGGAGTAGTACTTTAAATTATTCTAGTTTCAATCTCTGTCTGTAACTTTAAATATAGATTTCCTTGAATCAGAGAAGGTTGACATCTGAACTTTATAAAGTCTCCTTCTATTGGTGCTGACTCTTTAATCAATTCTAATACTCAGTGGTAACAAGAGTGAAAGAAACTGCTCTGGCACGGATTTTTGAGTGTTTTGGAGACATTTCATCTATACAGAGTGCTGGATATTGCACCCTAAGACTACCAAGTTATATTTTGTTGGGAGATACACACTCTCAAAAATAAAATTAGCAGGACCTTATTTTGAAATACTGTATGACCAGCATCTTTTCCTACTTTGATTTTGTGTGTTTATTTTGTTTTGAGGCTGAATTTTTGTTTGTTTGTTCTCCTCAGCTCAAATAAAGGAATTGGAGTATGTACAACTACAGTCGACTGGGGAGTAGTCCAGCACCTTTCCAAACACCACGATTTTTTGTAGAGCCAAAATATTCTCACTCCTTTCTAACTTGTATCTGAGAAAATGCTCAAGTATAGAAAACATTGCAGATATTAGCTTTAAATTTTTAAGGGTTAGGCTTCTTTCCTGTTAATGTGGGAAACTCCTGTTCGAGTGGTTGCACTGTCACATCTGGAGGAGCTTAGCTTTGAACAGAGGTTTTGAAACTGAATCTTTAATACCCAGCAGAGTGTGCTGACCGGTTGGAGCTGAATGCAGGTTGTGCATATGTTCTGGATTCTCCTTTTATTATTTAAATCTATATATTCTTTTTCCTTTTGGAGCAGAAGACATGTTTTGAAAGCTGAAACGCTTAACAAACAATCCGAAAAACCCAATCATCGAGGAGGAGTCAGCAGGGACATCAGCAGAAAACAAACCTTAAAGCAGTTGATGTTCGTCCTACCTGCTTTGTAGCCCGGTAAAAAGCATCTTTTGAAACCAGATCCCGAATGCTTTTATTGTCATGTTGTGTGAACTTCAGAAGCAAGATTGCCAGGAGGCTGGGGGTAGTAGTCAGAGTAGCACTTAATAAAAAGGCACAGTGAGTTATCTCAGTTTCATTTCTTGCATGGTCAGTGACAGTGATATGAAGATACTGCCTGTTTAACTGGCAGGATGGAGCAATCTTTGATAACAAGCAAAATCATAAATTCAAAACTAGTGTTGAATAGTAAACCGAAGGTTGCAAGAAGATGCTGCTTGAAAGTGAATCCAGCATTACAAGTAATTCTGAATTTCTTCATCTTGGTTCATAGAGTTTTGCTGTTGTCTTGAAATTGTTGCCTTTTAAAGTGTTCAGGAGAAAAACCTGAGAGATTTTAATATCATGCTGACAGACGATAACCCCCTCAACAAGCTTTGTCACTGGTTATAAAGAGCTGTCATTTAATGGAAACGCTCTTTAAACTTAAGCTGTTTGTAAACTTAACTTTAAAGGTGAGAATATTGTGTAAAACCTTAACAGCAAAAATATTATGCAGCCTTACATATTCTGTAAAAAAGAACTAGGGAATGTCTGTGACTTTAAGGAAGAAACTTCATTGCAGGGATACAAGTACAGAAATTATGCAAGTCTTGCAAAAATAAGTAAACAGCTTCAAGAGCAGAGAACAGCAAACTGTATGAAGAGGGGAGGGAGGTGATTATTAGCCATTCGAAAATGGTGTTACTTTATTCCTTGAAGCTTTTGATTGCTGCTCCTTGTGATAGGAAATCCATGAATATGTGAGAGTGGAGGGAGTTCTTGTCTGTTAGATGGCCCAGGTGTTAAAAAGACTAAATACAGTGGCAGTAAGGGCATACCTAGAGTATCTATTTGTTGTACTTTAAG
>VZRS01012862.1:189706-271975 GCA_013398055.1 Ifrita kowaldi
AAGAGGGAAAACAAAAATATTTTTTTTTTTTTTTTTAAAAAAAAAAAAAAAAAAAAAAAAAAAAAAAAAAAAAAAAAAAAAAACAGAAAAGGGTGTTTTATAGTTCTGGCTTAAGCAGCTGAAGGGTATAACTTAGTAAATCCAGTGCTGCTTCTCCTGTCAGTTCCAATGTGAATTACCAGTCAACTGATTCTTGCCTTTGCAAAGTCAGTTCATCTGATTAATGGCTGAAATATACTATTCTCTGCTCAGTTATTTAAAACAACAGCCTCTGTTGCAGCAAGGGTTAACTAAAGCAAGGTGATTGGGGGTTTGTTCTTTCTCCCCGGTTAGCATTTTCAAGCTCTCTTCCTATGCACCCAGTGACTGCTACACCTACTTTTCAACATTCTTTAGTAAATGGCATTTTCACTTTCTTCAAGCCTTTTCAAGACGCAGTGAGTTCCAAATAATCACTTGCACAGATGTTCATAAGCGGTTTCGGGTGGGTTTGTTTGTTTGTTTGCTTTTCAGGGGGGTTTGTTGGCGGTTTTTTTTAGATCCTTGTGCAGTTCTGACACGGGCTCAGACATGTAGATCCTTCAGAAATGCTCGGAGAGAGCGGCCCAATTTAAATTATCTATTGAATGCTGAAACACAAATTGCACATGAAATCCCCAAGCTTCAAGGGTCTCTGGCAGGTCACATCCTACCAGTCAGTCAAACATTTAGTCAGTGCTACCCCCATGCACCTATGAAACTGAGGCTGTTTGACACCTCTGAGAATATTTCTCATGTTAGATCTGTTGTAAATGAGCACATGGTCCAGAATAATTAATGGTAACACTTCAGTCCTTTTTTGACAGAGTTGTGTTTCTCGTGCAGTTTGTGCTGGTCTGTCTATTTAGCTGCAATCAGCCATGCCTGAAAGACAGGAAAGAACAAGACGGACAAGTGTGTCAGTGAGTGAACCTCTTTTCTGTAATTAGAAATGCACAGGGAATAAATTATTCTCTAATTCAAGCTGTCCAGCTCGCACTAATAATGACAACTCAAGAAGCAATCTGTTTATAAAAATCAAAACTGAATTTTTGAGACTCCTTAGTGCAAGACAGGATTTGCTGTGTAGTCTTGCTCTGATTTATCAGGGCTCTAGGAAGGCAGTGTGAGTGTTTGAGGCTGGACTACACAGCCCTTTCAGGCACAAATTTTATATCACTGATGATTAGCTAAAAGATTAATCAGAGATCGATGTAGCAACTTTGGACCAAATTTTTCCCTGCTAAATTAATGACTGATAAGGAAAAAACATCGCAAAATAAAGGTATGAATAAACTTGGCCAAAGTCTTGTCTTTATTTTTCTTCTGTGGACACCTTTTAACACTTCTCCATGCAATTGTCGTTGGCTTGCATGGGCAAAACCTTTCCTGCGAAGGCACTGGAGAGGACCCTTAGAATTGCCTCAGTGATCCCTGTTTTGCTCACATAAATGCAATTAAACTCTTCCTTCTCTGGGCTGTAGGGCCAAGAGACTGGATGGGATCTTGAACTTTTGTGTCCAAAATATTTGGCTCAAGGGATTTTTACTGTTTCTTGAAATTATTTTTGCTACTGTTTTCTCCTAAATTTACAGGTTAGCCATAATTAAGGCCTATGTAATCATAGCACCTGATTAAGGTGCAAAAAGCTGAGCACTGAAGAGTGCAGAGCCCTCTCACTTGCCTTCAGCTTGGAGTCAAGTGGAGATGCAATGTTTTGAGAGTGGAGGAGGTGCCAGAGAACCAGCTTTCCAACAGTGAGTCTGAAAACGAGAGTGCACAGTCTCCCTTTCACACCTGGGAAAGTAATCAGGTCTCAGGATTAGATATGTTACTTATCCTCTCTGAGAGCCAAAAGCTATAAAGAAACTGCTCAGAATTTGAGCAGCTGTCATAAAGCATCCCTGACATTTTTAAGCAATCTCAGATCTTTGGATGAAGAGCCATGATAGTAACTCTACTTTTTGGAAGGCTGAGATGTACACAATGAATTCTGTCTGTCAGACAACATGCTGCAAAAGAGAGTGGTGACTACCAGAAGTCAGCCTAACAGGTAACAATATTTTTTTTTACTATTGTGAAATCTCAGCAAATCACTTTATCCATTTTATTCTTCATGCAAAATGTCTGTATTGTGGTCAGCCACAGATCTGAAAGTACAGATGAGATCAAGGTGAGGGAACAAAAGCTATCTGGGTTTCCTGGCACATTTGTGCATATGCATCACTTGAAAACAAGTAGAACAAGCTTGAAGACTCACTGTCCAGCAAGTCAGAGTGCCTAATTAATTTAATTGCAAACCATGAAATTCTCAAATTGGTTTATTATTCAAATATATTCATGTACTTCCCTCCCCCAGGGCTCTCCCCCTAAAAAAACCTGCCTTTTCAGTGCAGCTCTGTTTTGTGAGCATCTGAAATCTGAACAAAAGAGTATCCACAGTGTGTCAGACCAGTCATCCTTTTAAACAGAGAGTGAGGGGGAAAAATAAAGGACAAAACACAAAAGCCTTCTGAGTAAACCCTTCCAGGAAGCCAAGCTGAAGGAGATATCTTTACTTCTGTGTTTCTGCTTGTCCCAATAGCTTCTGTAACTAACCAGAATACAAACAATAGCTAAACATAATGCTAACTGCCAGTTTGGCATGATCTAGTTTAATGTGCAATTCAGGTACTTGTTTTCAGTTTACATTTGTTTTTAGTATCTTTCTGCTGGTGCTTTTGCACTTGGGGTTTTTATGCCTTGCATTTTGAAGTCCAAGGTGAAACCAGCTGTGGGCCAGACACTTCACTGATCAGGCCACAAGAAGTAGCAAGAGGGTTTCGAATGGAGGAGAGAGCATGAACTTGCACATCACCTTCACAGACTGCACACCCTTCAAATATTATTTTGTCTGAGCCTCCACAGCCCATCCCACGGCTTTGTGGTTCAACATCTAACATCAGGGAGCTGTGCTAATGAAAGGAGCTGGGGACAGATCTGGTGCTTTTTGCAGTGTAACCTCTCATTACAAGAGTGAAATAAGTCATAAGTTATCAGAGCTTGAGTTTTCTAAGTCCACAAAATAGGTGGCTGATTTGAAGTTAGCTTTAGAATCCATTTGTAGGAAATTCCTTCCTTTAAAAATAGGATGAGATCTTTCCTTTTCATCATAGTGAGCAAGGCACTTGGGTCTTCTTTGATGGAAGAATTAGGTCTAGCTTTTTGTCACATGGGAGAATAAATAAAAATGAGTTGATGCTAACACCTTGGCTTCTATTCCTTCACATGAACTTAAGCCTCTCGTGACCTGACCTCAAAAGAAGGATGTGTACAAGCAGTCTTCCTGGTGTATTTGGGGGTTTGTTTTTGTTTTCCTTTGCCTTCCCCAGCTTTCATCCACCAGTGCCCTCAAAGCTTTGATATGAGGAGCACCCCACGGTGTTACAGATGTTCTCCTTGTTTTTTCAGCTCTTTTGGCTGCTTTTGACAGGCAGGTCTCAGTGGCCTTGTGCTGGCATCCCTGCTCCTGCTCACCTTTCCTCTCACCTGTTAAGGCACAAGGGTCTTTTTTGTCTGCCCCATGGCACGCAGTGCTCTAATCCAGGTTTCCTTCACATCTCCTCAGAAGTAATTCTGCTTTCCTGGCTCCCTCTGAGGATCTGTCACCCAGCCTCACTCGGTGTTGCATTATTAACCATCAAGTAGACACTAAGTGAACCTGGCGGAAGCTGCATTCAAAGAGTGTTTCTGTGTGTGTGTGTGTGCGACCTGCTGTTCCCCTGGTCTCTGCTTTGCTCCCACTTGTGCGTCTGTGTGCATTGGGAATTTGATTTCTGTAGGAACCATAGGTGCCCGTGTCCTTGCACACTCGCTGCTCTTTGTCAGGTCCCTCAGTTTTGGGACTGCCAGGGAATTGGTGTCTGCGCTGCATTCCAGGAACAGTGGGGACATCCAGTGGTCACATGGGTTATAATTAATTACTCCCGATCCCGTCAGGGAGATCAGATTTCCAAGCTTTCTTGTTTTCTCGGCGTTTGACTTGTTTTTCATCATAGCTCATTATGCTGTAAAGTGTCTGACAGAAGGTTGGGATGACTTGTTTTCTCTCGTCTTTTTCTTCCCCCTATGTGATGTTGCTTCATATCTATCAGCAACAGAAATCAGGAAGTTGAGTCTCTCGCAGACAAATATCTGGGGATATCTTTTAATTGCTTTTCAAATTGAGGATTTGGAAGAAAGAGTAAAGAAAATATAGCTATTCTTTTGAATGCATAACACTGGAATTACTGGTAAATAAATGTTATTGCTAGTGGTGACAGGGATTTTTTTTTTATTTTTTTTTAAAGTGATGACAAATAATCACAACTTAAACTTTTTATACAACTTTTTCAAATTACCTCATGCATAATGCATGTGCACCTTGGTTCATCTGGCGTCTGTAATGAGGCTGAGAGGAGCTGTCTCCTTCCCTTTTCTGAACTTGGCAGTGATCAGATTCAGTCCCTGCTCGTCGCGGAAGCAGAGCCTCCCATTTTCCCGACTGAGTGGTTTTTTTCTGGAATGATTCTGAACAAGATAGATTTTAAAATATACAAATAAAAATAGACCTGTTCTGTGGTTGTCATAATATAGCATAACTGTGAATTCCAGACCTTTCCATCAGAGGATGGAAAATGCTTCTTATCCTGTCCTGCTAAATTTGTACTATATGTATATATATTTTTTTTTTTAATTTGTTAAAATGAGTTTAATCAATTTAAATTAATTGAATATATATATTTAATTTGTTGTATAGCCACGCAGAGGATCCAACTGTCCTTTGCTCTCTTGGTAACTCCAAAAATGGCACAAGCTGATCTTAGCATCAGAATAGCAAAACATCTTTCTGCTGTGTACCAGTGTGGTCAAATCTGCTCCCTCATTTGTTTCAGAAATGTTAAAAAAAAAAAAAAAAAAAAGATTATGAACTCTCCAGGGATTGAGAGAACACATAAAAATCTTAACTTATTTTAAAATTAATTTACTGTAATCTTGTGTAATACTACATTTCTTTTAGTCCATCTGATAGTGGAAACACTGCCTTTATTTTGTTGTCAAATTACAAATTAATTTAAACAATACGATTGTTCCTCTGTTGTTTACTGTTCCCACGTTGAGATAAAATTTGTGGAGGCCACGGGAGAAATTCTAGCAAAGGTCACTGGCCTAATCATAAAATGTCTTTAAAAGTTTTATGATCTTTTAATGGAGTGCAGTATGATAATTCCTCCTGGAAAAGATCTAGCTCTGGAACGAAGCCTTCCAAAGGAACACTGCAACTTTGGTACAGCAATTCCTTTCCCCCAGTTTGCATGGTGGCAGTGACCAGCCAAAATGCTTCAATCATTTGGAAAAAATATGATGCACAAATAGAGCAAGAAAGAAGTAATGGATTTTAAATTTTACCTTGGACGTGTATGGTAATTTCAGCAAGGCAAACTCATATAAAGGAAAAATAATTATCTAAAATGCATTTGTCTTTTAGGCAAATTATATTGAATTACCTCTACTTTATTTGTGAAATAACTGGCTTTTTCCAGCGTACCTGGACGGTTAAATTTCAACAAATCCTTAATTTTTCCTGGGTGATGGAGATGGTGGGAATATCAGAGTGGAAAAGCCGTAGTGTTCTCTCATTTTCTCCTCTTCTCTGCTGGTATTTTCCCATACAAAATCATCTTCAACCCCTGCTTCAAAAACGTGGATGAACATCATAAGCTAAGCAATGGGTGTGACTGAATTTATGTCACAAGCAAGCACTTACACAGCCTAATTTTTAAAAATTTAACTTTTAAAACCAGCTTTGTCTACGGGCCAAAGTCTTTTGCCTTTTACTGTCTGCTGGAAATCTTCTGAATGTTGAATTGTTCCTACCGATACTGAGTTTTGAAAGAAATGCATTTCAAAGGTCTGAACAAACGTTGTGTGCGTGGCCTTTCCATGTTGCTGGCGCTGCAGTGGAGACTGCTATTATTTCCTTAAAATAAAGTGGAATTCTGGCCATTTTGGGCGGTTGTCAGGAAAGCTCTGGGCCATACATCCTGTGTAGCAGGCCATTAATCAGCTCGGGAGCAGGGCCGACGCGGCAGCTCACCTGTTTCCTCCTCCACTTCCTCCTGGAGGGAGCTGCTGCTTCCACTTAGTGCCTCCCAACAGCAACCCTCAGGAATATGCATTTGAAGCTCTGCCAAAGGGAAGCGTGGCGGTGTTTGACAGTAGCAGCGGATATTGTGAGGATTTGGGGGGGTTTTTTCTGTTTGTTTCTTTCGTTTCTCGAGATGAGCCTTTCCGTTTGCGCTTGAAGTTTTGCTTGATTAATGTATTCATTAAAGAGGAGTGACGGTAATGATTAAACAAAAACATCTTTAAAATGCAGAGTTCATTTCAACCCATTTGGTTTTGTTGCACACAAATTGGATTGGCATTGCATCCTGCGCAGCAGGTACTCCACTTGAAATCAAAGACAGGTGCTTTTATAGGATTAGAAAGGATATCATGAGGGGTGGAGGAAGAGATTGAGGTTGGGGGGCTTCTCTTGCTTTTTCTTGTACTTTTTAGTAATAGTGAGAAATGAATAATGATAATACTGCTGTTTTGTCTGCCTTGAGTACTAATAATATTGTTTGCTTACAATTAAAAGGAAATAAAAGCTTCACTGTAACTTCAATTCTGAACAAATCAAGGATACTTAATTGAGATTCTTTCCCTCATAAATAACTAATGGCACCTGAGTCTGTTTGAATTTTAATGCTAAATATCTCTGAATGAAAATATTTGACTGCTGAGTCATGTCAGGCTACCACTTTTTTTTTTTTTTAATTATCTGACTGCATGTCTTTTAAGAGCTTCACAAATTACTTAAGCCCAGTCTTTGCCCAAATAGAGACCTGATGAGGGAGCTGCAGCTTGCAGAGGATTGCAGTTGGTTAAAATAAATGCAATTGAAGAACGTCTTTTGAAAGAGAGAGCTGAAAGACTGAGTTGAACTCCTAAAGGTACTGATCTTCCTCAAGTTCACCGCAGCCAGTTGGCTGCTGCAACGAGCAGGGAAGGTCTAGGATCACTTCCATGGCTCTGGCAGGACCTTCCAGGCCAAATGCCCATTTGGGCTGCCCTTTAGGAGGTGTGATCTACAGGAGTCACCAGCAGCCCGTGAAAATCGAGCTCTGGGGAAACATCATCTGGAACACCTAGACCCTATTTGTCAGCTCACTATAAGCCAGCATTTCCCACAAAACATTTTCAGATTGCTAGGTGTTAAAAATGATCATATCCTCGTGCAGGCTTTGGGGCTCCTGACTTGGAATACCTTCTTTGCAATCTGCTGTGCTTCACCATCTGGCATTTCCGCACCCTGTAGCCTTTCTGTATCTTGCACTGTTCACTGCTTACCATGTTCCATCCACATTTATGGTTCACAAAATATTTCTTATTTAGTCTCTTTTTAAGTACATAATTCCATGAGCTTCTCCTGTCTCTTGACACTGCAAAGCAGCAAAAACCTTGGGTTTTCCCAATGGAACTGTAAAATACTCTTTTATTATAGTGTATTATTTTTAGTCAACATTTAGCCTCACCTGTACAGAAGAGAGTTGAAGGCAGGAGCAGATTGCTGGGAATATTCACCTTTTTTTAGTGCCACTGTTACTTTCCTGAGCATGTCCAAAGATTCAGATTACATGCAGCATTGGCTTCTCTGTGTGTTGTTCAAATACCACAGATGGAGAATCTCTAACCTCAGGAACTTGTCGGTGCCTTAGGAAACAATAAAACCAGAATTCTGAGAAACAAGAGGGAAATCTCACGTATCCCAACCAATTAAAATTTTTCTCCAGCTAAAGCCATTTGATAACATCACTCCATGTGATTTGAGTTTCCCCTCAGCTGCTGTTGAATGCTGTCTGTTCTAGATCATGAGAATCATGACTGCACTGGGCCCTTGTTCAGGGTTTAATACCTGGTTTCATTCTGCTGCCTGGCTTGACTTAGTCATTTATGAGCATCTGGGTGTGCCTGAAGGTTGGACTTGATGGCCCAAGATGTCTTTTCCAACCCATCTGGTATGATCCATGGAGTTTTTCAACTCCATAAAGTCCTAACATTGCTATAAGGTTCTGTTTCTTATTGTTGTTGGGTTTGGGTTTTTTACATTTCTTACATTTCACCTGTAAGGTATATGGTTTACAGAAGACAGGAACTAAACTTAGGTTTTTATGATCAAACCAAAGTAAGGTCTGGCATTTTGTCATTGACGATTTTACTGCAGCAGAAAAATCCTGAAGTCTAGGAATCAAATTATAATTATTGCCCCTAACTCTTACCCGACTTTGCTTTCAAAACTGATCTCTACTGCAGATTTAATCTCGTATTTTTCTTTTTATGTTTGCCTAGCACTAAATTTATCTATGTTCTTTATGAACTCCTAGCTTGGTAGAGTCAATTCTTGATGGGGGTTGGTTTGATTTTCAGAATAAAGGATCTTAACCTATACAGTTCACATAGGTTAGACCGAGGGAATAAATCAATAAATCAATAGGGAAGTGGAGATAGCCTTGCCATCTTCTATTGCATATTTGTGGTCCTGCTTAGGAACCAAACTTTGCCATTTAAGTACACGCAAAGAAATAATTGCTTCTTTTGTAGTAACTCCCTCGTTCCAATCTTAAATCAACCTACAGAATCTAGAGGAAGATGTTTTAAAAATGAATAGACACCTGGAAAGCAAAAATACAGGTCAGGATTCATAGAGGGACATTTTCTAATTCTAATACTTTTGCACAAGAGTAACTTTGCTTTTTTTCTGCTTCCAGTATTGGTGTAGAAGCTCTTTAATTGGCTGAGATTTTAAAGAACACTCTAATGAATGTTTGATTCCCATTGAACTTTTGAGAGAGAGATTCGTGATGCATTCTCTTAAAATCATGAACAGAGAAGCAGTTTGCTTACTCAAAAACAGTATCCCATTGAAGAAAGATGTGGTGTTTATCATTCAGCAATCAACTTAATTGCATTCCATTATGAAATTGGCTTGGGTTTTTGGGTTCCCGCCATAACAGTTTTTAATAGCACAAATGAATTTTTCATAGAATGAGAATGAAAAACACTTCCAAAATGCCGAATTCAAAGATACATTTTTCCACTGTGCATTCTTCCATGCTCCTGCTGGAAATCATCAAGTCATATGCTGTTATTGCTTGTCAAAAGACCCATCCAGATGGGAAGTCCTTCTATTTTATATTAGCAGAGGCTGTAGGAAGCCAGAAATAGGGAAGTGGAGACAGTCTTGCCATCTTCCAAAACTGAATACAGGAGGAATGTAATCAACCTCCCAGGAGAACTTGAGAAGTTTTACTGCTTCCTGACTGCAGTAGGAGCTCAGTTCTGTCTGTAGAGTCATCCTACTGCGAGCCTTGATCCACTTTTTAGTGTTTATTTTCTCCATTGCAGGGGGAGTATCCAACAGGTCGGGCAGCTCCTCTCATCTTGGAAATGACGGCCACACCAGATCCACAACTGAGAAAACTCAGGAATTAAATGCACAACACCCTGCAGGTGTGGGTGGTTGCAGGGATGCAGATCAACAGGGACACTGGGGGAGTTTCCTTCTCAAAAATTCTTTTCTCCTTTTCCTTTGTTTTTTCTCTTTTCCTCTGCTTTAGAACCCTGTGGTTCCTCTAACCTTGGCCTGAGCCCTTATTAACTGCAAAAGTTACATCTTAGGGGGCAACAGAAGTGACAGAAGCAGTGTGGGGGCTTTCCTGGAGGCTCTGCTTAGCAAGGTGATGTCACTAAGTATCTGAAAAAAAACCCCAAGACCAATAAAACCTTTACTTTTATGAAGCTGTAGCACTTTTTGAAGACAAGAATGTGTAGCTCTTTCAGTGTGTCTCAAATGAAAGCTGTAGGGTCCCTTTCCTATTGGTACCAACAAAAATCTGCTGCTGCTATAAAAGGTTTTCCACACTAGAAGAAGATCCACATTAGTTTATGCTGATTTAAGTGTGATCAGTTGATGCTTGATTGTATCAGAACTATTTAATTTTAGAAAATAATTGAAATAACCCCTCAGCTTTCTGTGCTGCAAATCAAATTTTGGCTAGCTGTTGTATTTTGCTGCAGGATCTGGTCTTCAGAAACGGCATTTCAGTGCATATTTCATTATTCTTTTCTGCCTTTCTTGGCTCCTAAGGTGTCAATATTAACATATCACTAGAGTTAATTTTTAGAGCAATTCAGGACCCTTTATACAAAGAAACATTTTGAGGATGATGTAGGATTAAAAAAAAACAACAACACAGTTTTTCAGTGCTGCTTCTGCTTTGTGAGCATTGATTTCCTGGTTGGATTTTTTGATTGGATTGGGTGTTTTAACAAGGTATTTTTTATTCAATTTTTTTAATACCACTGATTTTTGTGGCTGTTATTGTAAGATTATTGCAGAGGCATTTAAAAACCATTTCTAAGCAAGATTTTAATTTCCTCATCTCTCTCATGTAAACTGCAGTGATGAAAGCAAACGTTGCTATTGAATTTCATGTTCTTTCTTCCAGAAGAAGAGAAAAAAATTGAAAGCTTTACTGGGATAAAGTTTTAAGGGGTTTTGCTGGATATTCTTTTTTGGAAGAAGAAAGTTGTCACAAGAAAGAAGAAAATAGGTGGACATTTCAGAATCTGCATTTGTCTAAATTTCTCTAAAAATTAATTCTGAAACTGAAGTACTTTAGGAATCTTATCATCTAGGAAAATCAGACTGGTATCCAGCACACATTAGTGGATGCTGACTTCTTCCAGTGGTAGCTGCTGCATGTGCTTGTCGCTGTCAAGAGATCATGTGGATCTCTTGATAATAGCTGTATTTTTTACTAACCTGTCAGATTTGAAAGGCTGAATTGATGGTGTGTGTGGTTTAAACAGGATGGATGTGGATGTGTACAGTGCGTGTCTGTCAAGGAAAGTTGGAAATGTATGAGTTAACTGTACACTGTTTTGTAGTAGGGTAAATTTTTAATCACATTGCATGTATACCTTTTTGGTGAAGGAAGTAATTGATATTTGGGACACAGAGGGATATAAATATTTTATTCAGTCTCCTAAAAATAAAAAGAGTCATGTGGGTTTCTTTCGTGAACTTATATGTTTATAAGGTTTAAGATGAAGGAATTTATTCATGAATGTTGAGATGCAAAAATACCATCAGCAACAACAGCTGCCTAAATCAGTTGAGACAGTAGTGACTTACACAGTTTTGTTTTATATCTGCTTTTACTTTTGAGGGCAGGGAGCTTGTAAACACTCACACCTCTGAAAACAAGTAAAAATCTCTGTAGGTGGTGACACACCTCCTTTCCCTTCATTTACTAAATCCCATCACCAGTTCCTGCATTCCCACCCCTCTTTGGCACTGACAATGCAGTACAGAGTTACTGATATGAGCTGCTAGAAAAGTCTGGATTTTTTGGAAGGAACTTATTTTCTGAGGCACTAATTGATCTTTTCTTGACAGAGCAAAAGTGGCTCAAACCAACTGCATCGTACATGGTGTTCTTTTCTCTAAAACTGCATCCACTGGGGCTTTTCTTAGGCTGAGAAACCTTGTCATGCTGAAATCATGAGTGGAGCCTCAGGACACTGATGTGACAATAGCATTATGTACTTATTGTTGGCTGTAGGTTGTTTGTTAAGGCTCTGCATTCAGGTATTCAAAGACAAGAAGACATCAAAGTGACAGTGTTTTATTTAGTCACAGAGATGAGAGAGGTGCCAGGTTAGATGCAAGTGCTGAGCATTAGTGACACTGCTGGACATTGCCTGGGCAGGGAGCTTTGTACCCACCATCAGGCTCTGACTCAGGAAAAATGTGATTAAGGCAAGAAGTATAGCAAAAAAAACCCCACTTTACCAAGTTTCCCTCTTTATTAAAAAATCAGCTATTAATAATCCCCATAATAATCTCTGCATCTGCAAATACAGTGGGACAAGCCCCAGTCTGAGCTGGAGAGGAAAGGTGGGATGTGTGCAGGTGCTAGCATCCTACTGCATGGTGTTAGCAGGGGCTTGTCAGCCCTGTCCTCTGAACTCAAACCCTGCCTGGTTAAACAGACAATAAATCAAGAATTGTTTTGAAAAACTCAACAATAGCGAGTCTAATAGAGTCTCTAAATCTGATCAGCACATTGCACTGTCCTCCTTCCTGTTTATCCAACTTTGATAACGCTATAATCAGTCCCCCATGAAAATATTTGGCTTAAAATCTGTGTTTTAGCATCAGGAGTTTGGTATTGTGGTCGTTTGGGGCTTTTTCTCCCCTCTCTTTGCTGCTTGCTGCCATTTGAGCGCAGCACGTTGTTTGCCTGTGGAAATATAGATTGGGTGATCTGTCTCTTTTAGACCATTCAGTGATGAAATTTCTACTGCACTACTTTATTGTGACATTACCTGACTAGATAAAGCCATTTTCTGTCTGAGGAGGGAAAGAAGCTGGCAGTGTCTACATAAATCGTGTTACTCATTTCATGCTGAGACAGGGGTTCCCAAAGGGAGATCCTCTGGGACACGTCCCTCCTCAACAGAAAAACAAACAGAGGCACAGCCTGTTTGTGAGGAATGGAGCTGATCAGTTTTATAATGTTGCTGTTATTACAATAAACAGCTATTGCAGTTTAGTTTAACAGGTATCCCAACAGCTATTAAAAAGTAAAGCACATATGAAAGAAATACAGCCTCCTCCTGCTCCCTGCTTTCCCCAAAGCACTTGGCATCACCCTCGCACTCCAATTGCAGAGGAATGCCTGCATATCTTAAAATAATGTGATGTGGGTTTGCTCATGCCAAAATTGCTGCTTTGTCTGGCCTATTTGAATACCATCGTCCAGTATTAGAGTGAGGCAGCTTTCAGATTCGTTTGTGAAAGCACTGGGTTTTTAACAGCTCCTTATTTTGTGAGCTGCTTGCCCCTAGATCCTAATGTGCTTCATAAAAATAAGGTAAAATTCTCATCCTTGTTTTGCAGACAGAGGACTGGGGTCTTCAGATCTAGATAACTGAATAGGGGAGCTGGACAGGATTTCTGGCAAAAGCTATTTTTTGTCAGGAAACATTGATTCATTAAAGCTCTTTTGCAGAAGCATATGCTTTGATGAAACTCCTGGCATGAAGTTTTCCTGAAGCGTGGGACAGAATTTAAAGGCAGATTTTCTGTGCTGGCAGAAAAGTGAACACGGACTTTCCTCCGTGGCTGTGAAGGGCCCTGGGTCACTCAGCTGGGCTGTCCAGGGTGTCTGTGTCCTCCACAGCAATGTGGGGGTACCCAGGGATGCCTTTTGCTGTCCTCTCCAGGTGCTGAGACCTCTCAGTGTGGCAGAGAATGGCAAAAGAGCTGATTTTCCAGAGCCTACTTTGAAAGACCTGTGGTCTGTCCTTCCCTTGCAGGCTGTCCAGGCCTGGCTTTATGTTCTTGCTAGGCAAATACCAGGAATATCTCTGGGGTCAAATGCAAAGTAAAAAAGAGTGTAAAGTTGTACAGACTAAGTTAGAACTCTGAGGAGTTTTTTACTTGACAGAGAAAACGCTTTGTTCTGTCATACTGGTAGTCACTGGGAAGAAACTCCTGACAGCATCCTGGAAATCAGTAGCTCTGGCTATGCGTGGTGTTTCTGGTGAGGCTGTGTGGAGCCCCTTTCTGCTGCTCTGAGCCCCTAGAAGGAGGCTGTTACTCTTCTGGTGGAGGCATTGATCTGCGATGAGCAGCCACAACTCTGACAATAACATTCTGCACTTCTTTAGTTACCGCTACACAACTCAAAATTCCCTTTCAGAGCCTGCACGAAACAGCCTGATGTGCCTGAGCAGTGGGTAGGATAGTCAGTGCTCTTCCAGCTGGGGGAACTGGAGATCTGACAGACTCGGTGATGTGCCCAGTGTCACACGGGAGGGAGGGAGGGCTGCTGTGCACCTGAGACTGAGAACAGAAGTGTCGGCTCCTTCAGCATGCAGAGCTCACCTGGGCTCAGCACTGCACCTCAGGCCTCCTGGTGCTCTCTTCCCTGCCTTGCCCACATTACCACATCCCCACCTAGAGGTTCAGTACTCTAGGAAGAAATTAAAAGGTGAAAACAAAAATGCTGCCTCTTCTATCACAGCTGGTTTGGGCTCCTCTTTTAAACTGCCCTTTCATTTTCTTTTTTTTTCTTCTCCTTGTTTTCTGTGTGTGTGCCCACTTTGTTTTCCAGCTCTATCCAAAATACCCAGCACTGTGTAGTCGGCTGATTGGTGTCTTCTGGGGTCTTTTCTCCTTTGATAAAACGCTGCTGGCTCTTCTGTACCTGCTACTTTATCTTCCCCCCTCTCATATATAGCTACCTATATCATATGGAAAGGATCAAACAGTTTTGATTTTTCCCAACGATACTGAGAAATGCAATATTTATCACAGGTTACTTGCAGAGAAGAAGAAAGGAGAATCTAAGAGTGTTCCCTTCAGCTGTGTTTCTGTCAAGGCACGGTGTATGTCCCAGTCCACTTGTTTTGCTCAGTGTGTTAGTTCTGCTTACTACCAGTTGTAATGCAGCAAGACTGATAAAGTTGGTTGCCTACTGGCCATGTGAAGGAGAAAAAACAACCAAAGCTGGTTGTTAGTTATCCCCACTAAAGTGCTAAACAAATCTCCCAGCAGCTAAACTCCCTTCCCTTTTTATTACTTACTGCACCTTGTAAATCAAATATTTATTAACTGAAAACAGCTTTGCTCACTGACTGATCTTGCAAACATGGGACAAATTCACCACAGCTGGCTAGTGGCCAATTGCTTATTCAGGCTGCTAAAGGAAATCGGCCTGGTGGAAAGACAAACTATGTGATGATGATTTTTCTTCCCCTCTTCCTGCCTTCCCGGGAACAAACCGCTCACATCGCCGCTCTGTCTGCCATATTTACCTCTCACAAAAATGAACGTGTCTGAATGAGGTCACTGCTACTCTTGTGAAGAGGACTTTATTTTTGTTGTGCCTGCGTCGAAAACGAAGCTTTGGTGGTTTGAAATGGTGGGAGCAAAGGCAGACATTGTTTCAATTAGCATTTTGGGCCTGTCACCCGGTGAAATGAAAAGATCCTTTAAGCAGCTGGTTCTGCGGCTGCCGTCTGATCATCTCTTGCCGTCTCCTGGCTTCGTGTTAATCTGTGGGGGTCCTCAACAGTCCGACTGCAGCAAGCTTGAAGCCCTTGGATGTTGAGGGATGACAGGATGCAAAGAACAAAACTAAATTCGCACTCGCTTTCTCTTTCTCTGGGAGTGCTGCCGGTAAACTTGAAAGGTCTTTGCAACATTCGAGGCTTTGCCTTTGGTTGCTGTAATGAAAGTGATTTGCTGTCCGTTGTCTAATAAATATCCCACGGAATGACAGCACAGTTGTGCTCTTTCACTGAAAGGGGAGGCAGAGAACAAGCAGGAATTGCAGGCATTTAAGAGAGGCTCTCCAAGGAGTTGTTCAGGGACACTCTTTTCCCTCCCTGCCAAGGCCACGCGTTGCAGTAAATGCACACAGCAGGCTGGGTATCAGCAGTAAGTCCATTCTCAGTGACTCATTTGGGGCCTGAGGATCCTCTCCTTGTGCCCCGAAGTTTTGCTCAGCAACTCCACGCTGATGTTCATCAGCCGAGGCTGCATTGATTTCACTGGTTATTACCAGAAGGACTTCAAATCTTATTAATGTTTTGCGTAATTGTCTTTGTTCTCTCTCTCTCGGACTAATTTGAGGGATGATACAGCGATTGACTCCTCACAGCAGCACTTTCCCCCAGCCTGAAGCACCAGCCTGCTCCTGGGTTTTGTGTGTTCTGCTTCTCTCCTCCATCAGGCACCGGTGGCTGGGCAGGTCCTGCAGCACATTTTCCTGGAGAGCAGCAGGGAGCCATCAGTACTTCTGCAGCACTCTGGGCTTGGTGGAAGCCCCTGGAATCCGTGTGACTGTGCAGCAAGAGTGGCCTCAGGAGTACTGCTTAGCTGGACCTCAGCATGGAGCTTCTCAGGTGGTGGGACAGAGCTGGGCAGCACAGTGGGGGAGCTGCTCCATGTCCACCTCGTGAGTGCGCCTAGAACGCTCTGGTTCACTGCCAGAAGTGGACAGGGTCCTTATTGCTTGTTCCTGAAGTCACAGGTGACCAGTACTTTTCAAGCTAGACACTTATTTTTTCCCAAAGGCTAAAAACCATGATCATATCGTGGTCTTCTGACCCATCCCCTTGTGAATTATTGCTAATATTTTCCCTTTTTCATTTTTATACCTTTGGATAGTTGAAGATGGATATACTCTGTCTTTAATCACTTTGCCAAGCTGGAAATATTTATATATTTATAAAAAAAGGAAAAAAATCTACATTTTATATTTGTGACAAGATGCATGAGCATTGCTGAGCAAGAAGCAACTGCCAAAACCCACAAATCTCTGTGTTAATTTTACATCCACCAAGCAGGGGTGATATATTTTATAGTGTGCATTAACAAGATGGTCATCAGGGACGGCTTATGTAGATAATAAAATAGCCACGAAGTCACTGTTGGTTTTTTTTTTTAATTCACTTTAAATGTGTATAAACCATTGTCTTGAAAGATCCCTGATTACAGAGCAAGAGTGGAGTAGGGAAAGGTAAGAAATCCATAGAAAGCTGCTCATAAAGCCATTGTAAATACCCACCCCACACTCAGTTACTGGTTAACTGGGACAGGATGGACTCAGCCTGGTGCCAAATCCCAGTGCCTGCCCTATCTGCTGAAGGATGTTTGTCTTGCCACGGGCACCTGATGGATGAGGATGTGATGGGTGTCATGTCGTGCATAACACAAGCACCAAAAGGTCAAAATGCTAAATTTATTGTTTGCCTTTCCTGGCTGACAGCATTATTCTGCAGTTCTGAGGTTTCAGGTCTTTCCACTCTGCCCCAAAACACTTAGAAAGTGTTTTGAGGAAAATCTTGGACTCAAAAGTGTGTCCAGAGCAGTCTTATGTTTACAACCCTCGGACACTTACCTAGAAATACGCTTTCACATCTTTGCTTGCTTGCTCCAGACTCGTTATTTCATTTCAGATAAATATAGAAATGGGAGAATTCTTACCCAAACCTTTCTGGTTGCCATGAAGTGGTGCTTTGTCATTAAAAAAACACCAAAATAAGAAGAAGAAAATAACCAACTCCTTGCTTTGTGTATCATACACTGTAATGCATTTCTTGTTGATGGGAACAGGCTTTGTACCTTAAGCCAGGTATCAGCTCTAGGTTTAATGGACTTCTCACAAGTGTTTATTTGCTGTTTGCTGTTGGCTAATCTGAAATTGCATTTTATTCTTTAAAGCTTGCTTTGCTTTTTTGATGGTGTTTTGGGGTTGGTTTTTTTTTAATTTGCCTTAAACTGGTCCTGACTTTCCAAATAGACTCTCTGACAACAGAAGGCACCAAATGCAGGGGCCCATTTATTTTCCTAATGGTTTGGGTAAAAGGATTTAGGCTGAAGCAGAGACAACCTAATTGTTGTAGTTTGGAAGTAAATTTACACATGAAAAACAAATTGGTCCCTGAATTTTTCAGCCAATCCATTAAGACTACATGATGTTATTCCTTCAAACTCTTCTTTTTCCCTGACTATATTTATTAAAAGGCCAAGCTATGTCCAGTTTGCACCTGACTGACCTCGGGGAATTAATCTAATTTGCTGTCTATAAATAAGGGGGTGAAGTTTGCCTTCCTGTTTATCCAACAGGAGGCTGTCATGCAGGTGCAGGCAGACGTGTGATGAGGGGTCTCTCACCCACGTAAGTGAGGAGAAACACTTTAGTTGGGTATCAAAACCAGCTCAGAGGAAGTGAGCCTTTCCCACTAATTGGTTTCTAAGTGCTATTTATCCCTCCTGTCACCAGATTCACTCACACCTCTGGGAGCACAGCACTCCTGAATGCGACTTGGTCGGGTTTCTTCACACGCTGTCATGGTCTGTGGGGTGTGGCAGCTGCCGTAAGCACTGGAGCACCAAACCCCCTCATGCAGGTGCAGGAGGATGTGTGCCATGTCTGGGAAGGAATCAGGGCTCCCAGGGGAGTGGGAAGCTTGTGGAGCACTGAGCCTCACTGCTCTGCAGTGGGGAGCTGCTCAGGAGAGCAGGGAGCAGAGCTGAGTCCCGTCCACTCCCAGCAAACAGCCATCCCTGGAAACATCCAAGATCAGGTTGGATGTGGCTCTGAGCAATCTTCTGGTTGAAGATGTCCCTGCCCATGGCAGGCAGGTTGGACTACAAGACTTTTAAGGCTCCCTTCCAACCCAAACTAGCCTATGGTTCTGTGGTTTCTGGTGCCTTCACTACCAGCAGAGATTTCCAAGGCAACTTCGGCTGCGCATTCCTGGCCAGCTGCAGTAAGCAGGGCTGACCCTGTGCTGGATTGGGTGGGGGACCCAGCCCAGCTGGAAAAAAAACACTCTGCCACATGATGGGAAATTGTTGTTTTAAAACCAAATCGGCCCCCAGACGTGTCCAGCTGCACAGCCACCCAAACAGCTCTGCCAGGGAATGGGATGAGCCCGGAGGTGCCGAGGTGACCACAGAGCAATCCCGCTCACATGCCTCCCTCCCAGCTGAGCATCAGGGAAACTTCCTGAGCGCCTTTCTCTCGCATTCCAGAGGCAGCCAGGCTGTTTTCCTCCCGTGAGGAGACGGGAGAAGGAGGGGAAGGATGACAGATTGGTGAGAGGAGCGCTATGCCTCTGACAGCTTGCAGATGCATGGGAAACAAGGTTGGCAAAAGGCAGCATTAGGTGTTCCCGCTGCCAGCTAATGGTGTCCAGTCAGGTGGGTTAGCCTAACAGACAGATAGTAATGGATTAGCTGTACCAGAGCAAATGCTTTATTGGCAAGTAACCATTTACAACCTGCTGCGCTCTTCCACCCAGAATTTTCCTACTTAATTTCCCGACAAACCGCTGTCCTAGCACCACCTAGTGTCCAGCCTGGCGATTCAAGCGTCCTTAACGTGGGAATTCCAGCCATTCGCGGTCTAAAGAAGAAAATTCGGTGGGATTTTCTTGGGTTTTTTAAGCTAACATAGACTCCTACAGCACCTTCAGAAAAGTCTACAGTTGCAACATCTGAAATAATGCTTTTATTTCTAAATCCTGCCATTACTTAGCATGAGTGTCTTCTCTCGAATGTCTGAAATCCCTCTGCATAGAAAAGGGCAGCAAGCAGGAACCTTTCCTGATAGGGATGTTGAAATTTTCACTTTCAGAAGGGGTATCTTGGCTGAATAAATGAGGAACACAGTTGTGTTAAGGGGCTTCATGAAAGATGCAGGTTCTTCAATGTCAGTGGCAAGGCAAGATACTGGTTAAAATTTTGCTGCCTAAAAGCTCTGGATTATTTCCAAGAGGATGGAGAAACGGAGAGCAGAGTGTGCCTCAAAGAATGGCAAAACGAGACCATGGTGTGCCTGGCAATCCGAGCTGGCGTGCAAAGAAACTGAAATTACTGCAAAGCGTCCCATTTCTCATGAAGTCAGAAGCACAGCAGGAATGTTGGCACTCCCAATTCCAGCCTCCAAGCAGCATGTATCATCATAACTTATTGCCAGACTCTTGGTTTATTAGCGCTGCGGAGCCAGGAGCGTGCGTTTGCATCCCTTCTGTCGTATCGCATGCATGGGGTTAAGTCTCGCAGTTTGCAAAGTGGAGCAGACTAATTATCATCCATAAGAAATGACTAAAATCTGACAGTCACATGTCTCCTGGGAAGGACAACCCAGGAGATATCAACGAGGGGGAAAAAAAAACCACTTTGGGGAAAACTCGCCCAAGTTTTCAGTAGTTCTGATGCTGTGCTTTCCCCTAGTGTCTCACAGAAATCCCAGGCAGCAGAAACACTTTTGATGGATGTGTCTCAAGGACCTCTGTGTGTGTGTGGCTGTCAGCACCAGCACTGTGTGTGTGTGGCTGCCTGCTCACGCTCCCTGGTGTGGGGCAGCCCCAGCTGCCCACACGAAGGGTCAGCACAGCCACAGGGACCCTCGCTCCGGCCACAGTCACTGCTCTGACCACTGCCCCATCTTCTCTAGAGGGCTCTTATGGACGTCCACCTTCCATCCCAAAGGGAAGCCCTGCTTCCTGCCCTGCTAAATCCCGCCAGTTGTAGGGAGAGGGGGATGTGTTGCAGGAGGCACCAGCGCTGTTTGCCGAAACAACAGGGGCCGTCTTTCAAACGAGGGCTGCTTTTGAAATGGATCAGCAGAATAAATTATTAGAAGAAGCAGAATTAACTTCTGAAAGGGCCCTTTTTTGATAACAATAGACTTTGGAGAGGAAGAGAAAGAGTCACATGAATAACGTGTGCCCCTGACAAAGACAGGAGTTTTCTGACGGGGGGTTACCCAAACCCCAGCAGCTGCTGAACACCCCTGTGCTTGCTGATGTGAAGACACTCCACCTGAAGATTGTCACTTCACTAATGAGATGATTGCTAAGATTTTGGGTGGGGATTTGTCCTAACAGATGTTTTTCTTCACTTATTTTTTTTTTAATTATTCCTGATGTTTTTACCTATCAAATTGCAGACTTCTTCAAAGGAAAAGGAATAAGCAGTTGTCATAACAACAAAGCTCTTCATTACCACAGGAACCTTTGACAGCTTTATTTAAAACATTAAAAAAAATTAAAAGAAAAATCCAACCAATTATTTTTATCAGTCTGATTCATGTTCTTCTTAAACAGATTACAGTGTGTTCTCTAGCAGTTACACTGTGAAGGGAGTATGGCATGAATATTTATGATAATGTAAACTTTGAGAAAAAAAAATTAAAAGTGAGTTTGTTGTCTTTATGAGCTTCCTGTGGCAATAGCTCACCTTGCCTTTTAATCAGAGGATATCATGTGAAATTTAAAGGTGGAATTTTTCTTTTTTCTCACATATGTAAAGCAAAATTATCATAGCGTGAAATAAAATACTGAGTGAGTCATCCATGTGTTCTAGAAAGTTATGTCTTCCATTTTTCAAGCCAAAAAAAGGATACTAGCATCCTGAAGCTAGAGGAGGAGTGATTTGTTTGTTAAGAGGTGCAGGCCCTTTGCAAAGTTTAAACCGACTCCTGTTTTTAATTCTCAGTTCTCTGAAGCTGAAAGAGAAGAGAATGAAAAGATGATCAACTATTATCCCATCTTACAGACGAGGAAGATGCAGGGAGGTGTTGTACACGGCTCCTCCACTCCCAAGAAATAACCTCTTTACTGGGAAGTGGGACTTGCTGGGGCAGGAAGAGGAGGAGGCTGATCTGGGGACAGAGCACTGCCTGGCCACAGCGAACAGGAGCCAGAGAGTCCTTGTATTTTTTCACACAAAAGAGGTAAATAGCTCCAACTTCCTCCTGTTTAACTTGCGCACTCAGATTTCAAAGATGCTTCTCTGGATTTCACATTCTAATTCGTAGTCTGAAATAAAGGCTAAATGCCTTTCATCTGCTCAAGTCATTTATAGTATCCTTAGCAAAAGGATTTTTTTACAGCAAAGTGAAGGATAATAGTGGAATTGTTAAACTCGTACCCTTAAAATAAGTCACATTTGTCCTCAGTTTGAACAGTGATGTTTCTTGCTGGGCGTAATCAACAACTTAATTCTCTCCCTAAGCCAAGGAAAGAATGAATTTCTGCAGAGACCTATCATTCTGTCTTCCATCCATAAAGGAATATAACAAGCAGCTGTTGCATTTATCTTAAGAAGACGATAGCTGTAAATTGCCTTGTCTCACAGGCACTTCTCCTGCAGATGTCCATAATTCCTCCAACAAGAAGATGACCAGGAAAAGCAGGGAAAATTCCAAATACATAAGGTCAGACTCCTCTCCCACAATAATAGATTACTTAACCTCAGACATGTGTTGGGACTCTATTATCTGCCAGTTTTGGGGCAGGGAGGCTTTTATTTACCTTTTAAAAAAGGGCTGTCCGCGTCCAGCAGAACCTGTTTTCTCCCTGAGCGGAGGGGATGGGGTGCTGTGCGTATTATTATTTCCTTCCAGCCTCCTTCATCTACCCACAGGCTGGGTTTGACTGCTTCCCTCCGAGGGGAAATATGGCTGTGGCTCTCCCGTTACATGAGCTGGTGTTGGGAGTTATTATTTAATTATGACAACTACACACATACAAGGCACTGCATTAGGAAACACACACACACCATCTGCTAGATCCCACGACTGATCTGTGGGCGTACAAGAGCTGAGTCTTATGAGCGTCAACTTTATTCCAGGTCTCCTTGCACAGCACTGCCGAGGGAGGCATCCAGGGGAAGAGCATTCCTCCATGATATAGTCATTACTGCTTCCAGCAAGATATTAATTTTCACAATAAATAAGCTTAATCTTTTTATGCAGATCGTTTTAGAAAATAAACAGGCCGCTTTTATGAGCTACTTAGAACCGGGGCTGGGATGGGATTTGTGGGAAGGTCCTGCACACACTACAAATTGTAAGCAATTCTGAGTTCCTGGGGAACTGCTGCAGATCATTATTTCTTGTGGGTTTTTAAATAACTTATAAATGCAACATTTTTGGGTGTTTCAGAGCATTTAGAAGGCAAAATCATTGCCTGGTGGAACTCAATTCCTGATTACTAAAGAAAGAAGACAACTGCAAACCATGGGCTGAGTTTGGAGTTTTACCACAGCACATTTCTCTGATTGCTTCTGGAGAACTTGTACGGAAAACAGGGAGTGGGGGAGCTGCTGTGGGAGAGCCCGACCACCTTGGAAGCATGAAGTGCCTCGGGCATCAGTGTGGTCTTCTCTGCTAGCCATTATTTGTAGCTGCAGCAGAAGTTAGCAAACAGCAGAAAACCCAATTCAGGTATCTTTAACCACAGACCTCACTTGTAGAAAGGATCTAATAATGCAGTTTTGGACTCCTGAGGATATCACTATCCTGCCTGACGTGGGCTGTGAATAGTAATGTACAACAGATGTGTGATTCTGATGTGAATTGTTGATTAATGTTTGCTGCAGGAATAATGCAGCTGTTGTCTTGAGGATAACAGAGATGTTGTCTTTTTCATGAAGTATTAGAGAAAGAAATGATTTTACTAGCCAGAGTCAGGCATTTAATATCTTACATGACTAAATTTCAAGAGGGGACTGACTCTGCCTTCTGGCCAGCCCTGAGATGAATGCATTTGTACAACAGTCTCTGTTTTGACACTAGATATGATATCATGTCCTGGCCAGAAGGTTTCACAGATTTGGTGAGATTCTGTGAAGGAGCTGAATCTTTCCAGCCCAAAACTAGCCTGGCTTTCAGAACACAAATGTGGCCTCCAGGTTCAGCTGCTCCTGTTGACCTTGTGGGACACGGGCCCAGTTCACTGACCATAGAATCATAGAATGGTTTGGTTTGGGAGAGACCTTAAAGTTTATCCAGTTCCAACCCCCCTGCCACGGGCAGGGACACCTTTCACTAGATCAGGTTGCTCAAAAGCCCCATCCAACCTGGCCCTGGACACTTCCAGGGATGGGACATCCACAGATTCTCTGGGCAACCTGTGCCTGCACCTCACCACCCTCATGGTAAACCTGCCTTGAGTCTGCCTGGGAGCCTGGATAAGGCTGTGTAGCCTGAGCCTTCATTCCTGTCTTGTAAACAAGCTGATTTCATATTGTTAGGAAATCTCATTTTCTCTTTATCTGTGGAAATGATGCTCAGGCACTGTGGAAAAGGGGATCACATAACCAGGTTAGCTTTGGCTGCATGCAGCCACACGTTGTGTCACTCCATCACAGAAGCATCATCACCATTTCAACAGCTACAAGTTTATGTAAAACACTTCTATTCCCCATGGCAGCAAAGTTTATTAGCACTGTGCCCCTCTTCTTGCTATCCACTTAGCCAAGCAGTTGTGTCTCACAATTGCAGAAAGAAAAACACAATACCTAGGCTGGCTTTCCTAGTGCAGCCTAAGGGAATCGCTGTGGCTGCTGCCCCCCACCTCTGCAGGACGCGGGATCCCACACGGCATCAGGCAGCAGCCCTAGTTTGCCTGTCCAGCTCTGGATACACCACCAAGCACTCAGACAGACAACAGCAGTGGTGATATTAACAACCCCAGCCATGAACAGCTTGGATAAACTGGCAGCGAGCTGAAGCTGACCCCAGGGACATACCTGGGACATGCTGAATGAACAACACTCCCTCCACTACCCTTGGGCAGAGTCACCATGGGGTCTTTAAACTCTGCAGTTGTCAAAAAAACCCACCTACTCATTTTAAAACATTGGCTTTAAATCAAATTCTAGGCAAAATAACAAGCATAGGAAAACATCAGCAGTTTCATTTGGTAAGGCAGGTAGAGGTGTTTGTGTGCGTTTTTTTAGAACGTGTTTTATAATGTAAATACAACCTGGATGAGAAAGAGAAAAATTGTTTTCATCATGAAAGCAACTGTAATTCCCAATTAAACAACTCCTAATATATGTTGGTATTGTTCAGTCGCCGTGGAGGCCACCACTAACATCACACAGTGTGTAGGCCCCTAAAGCTCTTGTTTGTTTCTAAAGCGATCAGGTCACACCACTCAGTTCCCCCCAATTTATTTAAATCTGTTACTTTATTTCAAGTGCTAATTATCTCTCACAACAAACAGAGCCTTGTCAGCTGCAATTACTGGCATTACAATAGATTATCAACAGAAAAGTGTGTCTTGAAGCAAGAAGTGTTGCCTTGGTTACCAACCCAAAACGCTCCTGGATTGCATCTGTAACCACAATTTCCTGATTATACCTGAAATATTTCATGAGTGGGGCCCCTCTTTTCCTCCTAAATTAGCACAGGGCATCATGAGCCAAATTTTACCCTACAGAACTGTGATTTAAATCACAACAGAGCAAGTTTGGAGCCAACAGTAGCATATCCTAAAGGCAAAAGAAAGGGGTTACATTTTGCTTGAGTGGAGGGGGATGCGTTTCGCTCTTGCAGTTAGCGTTAGAATAATTCCTGTGCCTTCCCAAGCGTTATGCCTGGCTCGTAAATGAGAATAGGCTCTTGCCCAGCAAAGCAAAGCAGGTGTGTTTCACAAGGCCCTTCTCCTCCCCACCAAACACTGACACGTGCGAAGAGCTGGCACGAGCTGGGGAGCCTTGGACTGGTTGTAAATGCAGTTTTCAGGGATGGCTGTGAGTGAGAGAGGGGTTTGATTTCACTTGGCAGAAGGAGAAATGTCAGCCGTGAAGGAAGCGTGAGTTCAGGCGAGAAGTTGGGAGGTTGGGTACGTCTCTCATCCTGTGTCACGCAGCCAAAAGTTAAATGCCTCTGCCTGAGAAATGTGTGCTTGTCTTTCATTCCACGTACGGGCACTTCCAACAGGAGGGAATCAAAGCCGGCGTGGAGCCGGTGCTGAAACTTTGTGACCTTGTCAGCTGAACGAGGTTCCAGGACCTCTCAGGGACGGGTATCAGCCTCCAAAGGGGAAGACAGAAAAAGAACTGGGATGCCTAAGTGTTATTTCCATTAAATGTCAAGTATATCCTAAACTGCAGTCCTACTAAGCACCATTTATTTGGACCCCCAGCTTGCGACTTGTAATCTTTTACAGGCAGCTTTCCCCTTCTGTGCCTCCCAAAAACCTCATGATTGATTTTCATGCACAGAGAGCAGCTTCCTAGCCTTGAAATGGCTCAACAGCTCTTTGCCTATCTTTACACCTAAGCCTGATCAAGATCTCCAAACAATACATTTGTTTTTAGACTCCCCAGAGGAGTCTACAATTTTTGGGAATGCTGACCAATTTGGGTAAAATACGATGGAAGTCTTTGCTTTCATTTAAGTTCGTTTTTAGACTGGAGATTGCCTGGTCCTGTGAGTGGTTTCGTGTTAGGACATTTGGCCAGAGAGGAGGAGCCCTGGACCTGTTTCCTCCCCTCTCCTCTCCTCTCCAGGTGTGTGCCTGCACTGCCAGGATGGGGCTGCATTTTCCAACCTCCCTTTGGGAAGCTGTGCCATGGCACAGGAGAAATTTAATGGGCGAGATGGGGGGAGGGAGACCACAGCCAGCCATGTGCTTGTGGCATTTTGCTTAAAAGACACTGAGTTCCAGTCCCAGCTCTTTCTGGCTTCTATCTGTGTGAGAGCCATGCAATGTAAAATAGATCACTTCCAAGGAGCGTGCACTGGGACCAAATACTCTTGCCTGGATTATGTATTTCTTGCTTATGCCCCCTCTTCCTCCTCTCTTTGCAGCTCAATTCACACAGAAGCTCCTTGGCTTTCCAGAAGAGCTCCCACCTGCACTCACAGCTGTGTTATGGCACACAGGGGTGCAGTCCCACACCTGTAGGGGCACCGTGTCACTACCGGGCTGTCCCTTGGTGCTGAGGGAAGGAGATGCAGATCCGAGTCCTCTCACGGTGAAAGAAGACATGTCTGGATGTGCTGAGCCTCATTAAGGGCTGTAACACTCCAAAACCCTGTGGATGGTGGTGGCAAGTGAGGGTGAGCCCAATTTTCCCCACTGAGTTTCTCAGAAGGGCTGGATCAGCGGGACTGCTGAGAACAGTAAATCACTGCTGATGGAAATATCACCTTTGAACCAATCAAAAACCACTCTGAGGAACATGTTTTTATTTCAGCTTTGGAATCACTGTCTAGGAATAAATAAGAGGGTTTGGGGGCATTCTGCAGATCATTGGGGAGCATACTGCAGAGTCTCATCTTCACTCACGTTTTTCATCCCCTCAATTTGCACAGCAGGAGCACTGATTTGTACTCACAGCAGAACTGGTTTCTGTTTATCCAACCCCAAATATAAATATTTCCATAAAGATAAAATTTTAATGCAGGGCTTTATGATGAAGGCTGTTATTTCCAGGCTGCCATTAACAAATCCATGCTGCTGTGGTTTAAACAGAAAAATTTAGGGCTGATTATAAAATGTTGTAATCAGACGCAGCTATGGAGATATGATAATACCTGAACTGGAGACAGAAGGTCCTGTTGGGGATAAAAAAGCAGAGTGAAGGACTGGAAGCCAAGCCTAAAAATGCACAGACAGTGTGTAGCAGGGCAGCACCATCAGAAGAGCATTATGAGCCACATGATAAGGTTCTCCCCCAGAACAGGTTTCCATGAGTTAGCCCAGGGAGAGAATGGGAACCAATACAGCTCCTTCACAGATACATTTTCGCTGCTTCAAAAATTAACTCATTAATTCTAAATAAACAGAAGTTCAAATATAAACAGTCTGCCTTAAGAGGAAGTAACTAGAATGGAGTAAGAGGGTAAAGCAGCACAGAGAAAAGTCTGGATACCCAGAGAGGGGCAGGTTTAAGGTTTAAGTCCATTATGCTCTTCTTAAAATGACTCTTCCCATTTTTCCCTAACTTCAGTATTTGCATTACTTTTGATAACACCCTCTTTTGATATCCTACACACATTTAGGGAAGTAATACAGGCTGATTGCTGCCAGGCCCTGGTGTTTGCTGAGCCTGGCAGAGGAGGAGGAGAGCTGATCACGGCGTGTGGCACACAGGGCTGCTTGGGATGGCATGGGCATGAGCAGGTTTCTGTGATTCTTCAGATCTGGCATTTGAGTGGCCTTTAATGCATTTTATCTGCATGAAGCCAGCCCTGGAACACGTCTAAAAGGCTCCCCTGCTAGAGTGCAACAGGTTTTGACAGCCACCAGTGCTCAGAGGAAGAACAAATGTGTGATTTAGGCCATTGTTAAGGACTTTTCCCCCCAAAGAGAGTTGTCACATTGCAAAATTGTAAAGCTGCATATAATAGGATGCTGACTGCAAAATATGTTACAGCCATGCTCTCCTATTATTTAACAATATAACTATGGTTATTTACCAATCTTAGACTGGCAAACCACAGAGGAGCAAAACTACATGGAAAACTTAGCACGGCTAAAGCAAAAATTTGTTCTATCTCAGGCCATATTATTATATTTTTAAATTTTATTAAGAAATAAATTTATTGAGCATTATTTGCCTTAGAGGTGAGTGGTTCTGAAACTCTATTTCTTGTTTCCACATAACCATGTGCCAGTGAATTTTGAAGTTTTAACATGAGTTTGGGGTCAGTTTCCTTAGGCAAGCTGAAGAAATTAATTCTGATGATTTAGTTAGCAGTGGTGGTGTGGTCTTCTGTAATCATACATCAAGCAGCTGGAATGAGCTGGGGAAATTAATCTGTGGTGCACCTTTAAAGTAGGTGGATAAATAAACCCAAAAGTAATAAAAAAACCCCCATAACTTTAGACTGATTCTAGAACTACTTTTGTTTTCTACATTCAATGCAAGTTTACATGAAGAAGAGTGAGAGTAAGAGGCACTGGAAAAGTTAAAATAACCCAATTCCAGTGGATAGTTTTCCTGTCATAATCTAAATTAACAACATGGCACTGTGCAAGCACAGAACAGAGGGAGCTACTTTATCCCGTAGCCTTTGCAGTAAGAAAAAAGCAATTTTAAAATGCAGCCTTTGATTTTCTTACTTTACTCCCTTTCTCTGAATGTCCCCTATTTGTAACGCTTGCTTTTGCTTTTCTTACAACTCCCAAATTCCTCAGCTCCTGGAACTGTGGGCACATGAGAGCTGGCAGATCAGGCCTTTGCTTTCCTTCCCTTCCCTTCCCTTGGAATCTGCTCCCTTCTCACATGGGGTGCTGCTCCAGAATAGAAATAACTAATGATAATGTGACTACTTGAAAGCCACATGGAGGGAGGGAGGGAGGAAAGAGATGCTATTCACTTCAGCAGTGCAAATAAAGCGAGAGCTTTCTTTCTACAGGCATGTGTGGGAAGGGCATCAACAGAGCAATTACGTGGTGGGTGGGAAAGGGGATTTTGTCACTTTGGCAGTGCTGGCAGACAGAAATAAACTGCTTCTAGGGGAATAGCAGGGTAAGAACTTGCACATCAAGAGCATAAGCAGAATTAAAATGGACCCTTAAGGGGATTTATTGAGGGCTGTTTTTTTTTTTCTTAAAGTGCCTAAGGCCCCTCCTATTTCATTGTGTGCAAGCCAAGAATCAGGAGCAGGGTGAAAAAGTGAGCAAGTTGCATCAAAACTAGTAAGAAACTGTTCTGACTGCAAGAATTTGATTGCAACCCTTATGCAGCTGTTACAGGTGTGGCAGAATGGCACATTCAGCATTGCAGGGCTGATGAGAGGGGTAGTGGTCAAGAAAGCAGCGTGTAAGAAACCCTCTTCCCTTTTCAAATCCAAAATGGAGTCCATTTCCTCTTTTTCCCACAGAATAGAATAGAATAGAATAGAATAGAATAGAATAGAATAGAATAGAATAGAATAGAATATGCTGAGTTGAAAGGGACCCATCAGATCGCCGAGTCCAGCTCCTGGCCCTGCACGGGACACCCCAAGAACTGCACTGTGTGCTGGAGCTGCTTGTACTTTTTCCTGGCTTTCCTGGAATTCCACAGCACCCACATGAAGGCAGAAGGCAGAGCCTGCTCCAGTTTGAGTGGAAGAGGAAAATCAAGCATTGCTGTTCTGCACCCACAGCTGCAAGGTGCTGCTGGCCTTATCTGGGAAATAAAAACATTTCTAACATGGGTTACAGTAGCAGTGGACCATTGATGACACATTCGGGTGATGGAGATGGTTTTGCTTCTTTTTCATGTTTTTTTCTCACAAAAAGAAATCCAGTAGTGATGTCCACCAGTGTAGATGGACACAGACAGCTGTAACATGATAATGCTGGATGGGGAATTGCAGATTGCTGCGAAAGAAAGATAAGAAATATGGTGTGAGGAACAGAGAGGGGTCCCTTCACATGTGAAACACAGGCTGCTCTCTCATGGACCCCAGATGCCAGCAACCAAGTTTGAGCCACTCCATGTTTAGTGGAGCAGCTCATCACACTCGTTTGGTGCAGCACTGCTCGTAACAGCAGGCTGGGCTGCCATGCAGAGCACTGCAGCTGAGGCAGAATAAACCTGCCTTCAGCTAGACAGCCTGGAGATGTTTTAGATGGCAGATGATTGGTGATGTCACATAAAATTGACAGCCTTTCAGACAAAAGGAAGAAGCCTGACTTAATGAGTGCTATGGGTGGGTGTATAAGCAAAGACTTTTCTAAGAATTATCATTACCTGGGAAAGACAATTTTCAGCTGAATTGACATTGCAGTAATTAAGGGCCAACGTAGAGAATCTTGGTCATTATAACTATTTAAATTTCCAAATTGCTTAGTTTAGAATTGCTTATGCTTGAACTGCTACTGACAGCCCCATCACTTTCTATTCTCAGCCAGCTTGATTGGCAAATTGATGAGGTCTGTGCCACGCAGCCACAGTTCCACCTGGGTGCCAAAAGCCACTCCCTGGAGCAGAACAAGAAGTAGCAACTACGGACAGATCAAACCACAGTGAGTCCAGGTTTTATGTTCACTCCTCGACAGTGGGAATGCACATTAAAGGGGTCACTGGGCAGCAGATTCCTGAAAACCATGCTGAAGGATGCCCTCATATCTCAGTTATTTAAATTTACCTTGCCTGTGAACGCCTTTTGTCAGCCTACGGAATCCACACTGATGGGCTACTACAGAACCCAATTTTTTTTCTGGCTTTTTTCCTCTGTGTTGCCAGCCTTGGGTGGACAGTGGTTTTCAAAAGGCAAATGCTATTATGTGGTCGTAGGAACTTTTTTCAGAGATGGATAAAAGAAACATCTGGACCATCTGAGGGGATTGCATTATGTCTTGCAGCAACTCTCCTAATTCTAAAAGTGAATCATTATATGTCGTACCTGCCAGTTGCTTTAATTCTCTTGTCATAGCAAAGTCAGAGAGGCTGGGAGACACAAACCATATTTTTATTTTAACAATTCAGAAGACTTTGTGCATTATTCTGCAGGAATGGAGGCACTGGTCTCCTTTAGCTTTGGCATGTTGGCCTCCTTTTTTCCCCCCTGTAAAAATGTATTA
The DNA here is from genome assembly GCA_013398055.1 of Ifrita kowaldi. Lineage (NCBI taxonomy): Eukaryota > Metazoa > Chordata > Aves > Passeriformes > Cinclosomatidae > Ifrita > Ifrita kowaldi. The sequence goes on from VZRS01012862.1 coordinate 220,700, forward strand.
ACTTATTGTGTACTTTGTTCTACCGACTGAGGGAGAGAGAAATTTTTTTTTTTTAGTCCCTCTTCCTCTGTACTGTCACTTTTGATTCACAGTTGCTAAGCGTTGCAAAAGCTCACCAGAGGGACACTCTCATAGTGTGATTTGCAAACTTTGAAATAACACCCACCAGCAGAAGCACCATATGCTACAAAGTTGCACAGTAAACTGACAGCAGTATTTCATTTATAATTTGAATTTCCAAAAATGTCAGCATTTTTCACATCAACAAATGCCTCTCAGCTTGCAGTGCATGGCTCTTTCCTCTGAGTGGACATTAAATTGTGCTAATTCTGCTTGAATTTCTACAGGCTTTATTAATGACAGACACATTAAAATCACTTCGCTTTTATTATGGTAACTTGTGGTACTGAGACAAAATAAATCTGTGGGTCTTCTGAATGTGCACATAAGTCACTGGGCTTAAATGTTACCCAAATGTGTGTGTAGTTTACGGCATGTGGACTTCGTGGCTCTTTGTAACACTGATAATCCAGTGCACCCTCTTTGATAATAAAATAAAGTACTAAGGAATAGTTTTTTAATCAATCAAAGGCAAACTTCACATAAAACACAAGCTGTTCCCTTTGTGGTTAATTTTCATCCAGCTGCACTTAAGTACAACAGAGCCAGCAGAGAAAACTACTTGGCAACACTTCCTAATTAGGGGACGTTAATTACAGCTAAATACTATACAATTTCTATGTTATAAGAGTTCATCTAAATCAATGTTATTATGGTACTAGAGGAATTAATAATGATTTCATACGTAGAAGCTGTTGCCAAACTACCCATTAGTTCAGAGTTTAAAACGACTTCACAATGAAATCTCTAAATCTGCGTTCCATGAAGCACTGGAGCCCTCGCAGACAATCACACATGGCACTTGCATTGTGCATTAATAACTGCGCCTGATGGCATCCCCTGCTCCTGCTGGAGTGTTGATGGGCTGCGGAGAGAGGCAGGGAGGGAAGGGCCCTGCAAGGCAAGGCACACGTCCCCACAGCTCTGTCTCCGAGGATGGAGCCCTGTCCGTGCCTCCACGGGGAGGCTGGGTGCGGATGCCGCGGGGCAGGGGGCAGGCAGACCCTCTGACAAACCCACAGGGCACCTCCCACACCAGCAGTGCTGATCCCAACGCTGAAATGCAAACTGGGGGTGTGCAGGGTGGGATCACAGCCCCTCTGGCTCCCAGGCCAGGGTTCAGACATGCTCTTCCACTTAGGATGGGGAGCTTCTTGTGGAGCTGATCCATGCTAAAATGTCTATCACTGCACCTACTCGTATTGCTGCTTTAAATGCAACACAAGGATTAAATCACTTTTAGTTGCACCTTGCATTTCTGGCAGCATCTGCCTTGCTACAATTATGGCTTAGCATTTTTAAATCAAATCCAAATTACCAAAAAAAGGAGGAACATTAACATGCTATGCAGACAGAGAATTTCTCCCAGATTATCTATCCTTAAATAGGGATCTATTACTGCCATAGCAGCCACTGCTGAGCAGCCTTGTCAGTAAAGTGGGAAGAGAGACAAGACTGGACTGGATGCACAAAGAAAACACCTGGTCTGTACAGAGCCAGGGAAGCCACGAGTGTGCAGAGCCTCAGCTCAGGCTTTGCACAGAGTAATCCTGAATGGCTTAAAGCCCTCTTTGTGCTCGCTCGGTTTGAGGCAACTGCACTCCCTCCAGTTTCCCTTGGCACAATTCGTACAACTCACAGGACTCTCCCTGTGTTCCAAGAACTTACTGGTCTTTTTCCCCACCCAGAGCTATTGCTGCCCTGGGAAACACTCAGCTGTACCCTTCATTTCCATGGGGAGCTTCTCCCTTAGTGTCCAGCTCCTTTTTTTCCCATTCAGCCCCTTTTGTTCATCGTGGTGGGTGAGGCCTGATAGGTGCTAAGCGATCCCTGAATTTTGTGGATGGCAGAGGGGAGCTGCTTTGCAATTCCATTGGTTTATTTCTCAGAAATGGACAGAGAAAGATTTGTGTTGTTGCAGGGAAAAGCTGCTCAATTGGTATGTTTTAGAGCAAATCAGGATCAAAGCAAGTTATTGATTTATTAATGGCATATAATTAACTGGCAATCAGTGAACTATAAATCCAGGGTCAATATCAGCACCACAACAGATAAACCACAACACGAGGTGCTTCCAAAATGTAAATAAATGCTGGAAAATTCAGAAAGAGCCTTCCACACGTAATCCCCAAAAGGGATCACACCACATTTGCCCCACATGAGGGTGAAGAGGGACCCTACAAGGCTGCAGAGGCAGGGCAGGTTCCCTGGACTGTCAGTCCACTCAGGGTGTCCACACGGAGGGGGCACTCCTTGCCTTGCTGGGCTGGGGATGTGAGGGGCTCCCCCCAAAAGGGTGAGAGAACCTTGTAGGAGTTGAATGCCCAGCACAGGAAAAGTCACGTTCAGCAAACACATGCAGAGTTTTATAAGGCAGCTCCTGAGCTGCTGGGCTTTGAAGAGCCGATCTCCAACCAAGCTATAAAAGTTGTTTTGCTGCACTGCCCCAGGACGGGAACATCAAAAAGATCAGGACATAGATGCAAAATTAACCCTTTCTAAGGAGTCAGCTGTGAGAGCATGTGGAGGAAATGTTTGTAGATCGATACAGATATCCACAATGATTAAAGAAGACAGGCAACGCTGGGAGATGTGCAAGCCTTTACCTGAAACCAACACCCACGCTGACTTTTTTAAAGTTTTGATCCATCTGGGGACAGTAATGACCACGTGGGTTTGCTAAGCCAAATGTGTTCCTGTTGGGGTACACTATGTGGTGGTAGAGAGATAGGCCCTGAAGGCCGGCGAGAGAGCCTCTTTCCTGGGGCCATGGGTGACCCTGGGACTGTATCCAGGTCACCAGGGATGGGCAGAGAGAGGATTGTGAGTTTGTGGACAGGGTTGGACCTGTGGGAAGTGATAATTGTAGTTCATGGCCTTATAAGGTATTGTTTGCCTGTTACCATAACAGGTAATATCTGCAATACCCCAGGTGATTGGGGGACACTGTGGTGAACATCTTTCCTGTTTATATGATGTTATATCCTGTTAGGTGCTGGTATTTAGGGAATTCTGGCTGCATAATAAACATCTTTGCACTTTTCCATCTTGTGTGTGAAGTCCATGCCCATGCGTGATCACTCCATGTTCCAACACCGGGTTACCTGTGCATGGCACCCCACTGGGACACCCCAGAAGAACAAGAGGCACCAGGCCAAGCGGGGAAGCCGTGCCCAGAGCAGAAGCCAGGAAGGCAGCAAAGCTGCAGGGAGGTTTGTGTCCATAGCCCAGGGTATCCCTGTGTTGGGGCAGGATTACCCAACACATCCGGATCTTGGATATACCACATATCCCAGCTTTCACTCCCACCACCACTGCTCTCCCTTGCATAAGCAAGAGAGCACTCTGCCTGCAAACCACAGTGTTTCGCCTTTCGGTTTGTAGAGAAGGCACTTTTTGTTTAAGAAAACATATCCAGATCAGCACTAGAATTGTATTTTAGCGAAACATTCAGCAATATTTACACCAGCAGAACACTAACAGATAGTGCTGCATCTTCTACGTATGGAGCAAAGGGCTGACTTGCAACAGACTGCTATTTTGATAAGAATACCTTCTGCTTAGGAACTATTCTTAAGTTTATTTTTCAAGTGTTATTCCAAACCCATGTTATAAAATGTTTATACGTGCACTTAGGAACATGGTTATGGTATAGATGTAAAAGGGAAAAAAAAACCACCCCACAACTGGTGTCTTTTCTCATACTTAAAATGTCAGAACGGATTTGCAGTTCTCTCACCCTCGGGCTGTGCAGAGCCAACCCTCACAACACAGGAGATGCTGCTGAAGTGCCCATATGCCCCCCAACCCCCAGCACACTTCCCTGGTGCTCGCATCCACAGGGTAGCCCAAGAAATCCAGGGGGAAGCAGAAAGGGTCTGTCACCTTAAGGATGTGAAAGGAGATGTTCCCGTGACAATAAAAGCATTCCTAAGTGCACCTCCAATCATAAATCATTTTCAAAATTGCTCCTGGCTTTTTAATTTCTTTCATTTGGAGGATTTATAGCGCTCTGATGTGCCAGAATGTTTATTCCATGGGCTGCCCGTCACGTGGCACCCCACTGGCACAGCACCAGGCTCCAGTCCATGTTAATCTAAACCTCTGCAATGATCATCTGCAGCTTCTAATAAATGACTGATAACTCTGGGTGTAACTCTTGCAGTGATTAAAGTTAACATCGGCACAGAGTGCTTCAGTGTTTCAGCCTCTTCTTGACGGCTATTTGCCATTCTCCCTTTTTAGTATTGCCATCACTGAAACAAAAAGCTTCTTGTTTGAAAATTATTTATGGAGTGTTGCAGTGCTTTATAAGATTTTCATACACCACTCTGTGAGCTGGGATCCTTTTGGATTAGAGTGTACTCTCAATTTCAGTCCATGGATGAGAACGACTTGATTTCTTTTTATAGTTTGCAGCTCCAGGAATGGCCATGAATATGTATTCATGCCTTTTGACACTCCTTTGTGCCGGCTTTTGGGGAAGGCTGTGCAGGATCTGAGAAGTCAAAGACGGAGTGGCCCCGCAAGACCCATCTGCCTCCCTGTGCAGGCTTGTGCTTCCTGAACGTGGCCCTCTTGTGTAGGGTTGGGTTCCAGCTGAGGGGCTCCTGCTGCCTCCCCACTGGGCTGCCAAACAATCTTAGATAATGACTTACAGAAAAACTCGTTGGCACTCATCCTAAACTCCCCCTTGTTGTTTTTGCCTGGTGCCCCTGACACAAACCCAGCATTTCGTATCAAACCATTCCCCTCCACTGCTGGAATTCACATTTACCACCATCCACACTTTTGCCTCCGTGATGTGCAAAGGCACCAGCTAAGAACCACAACACATCCCAGCTATGGCTGTGTGAAAACAGGACCAAAAAATCAATCCCTGCCTCAGTGAGTTAATTGCTCAGATGAATTAAATTTACAGCACATGACAGGAAACAAGGAATAAACCTCGAGGTCTGGAGGGCAAAGCATTTCAAAGTTATAAGAGACTAAGTTGCCCATGCAATCATCTCCTGACTTTTGCAAGTGACACTTTCAGTGACAATGCTGTTTCCTGGTCCATCTGTCTGCCTCCCAGCCATTCCCAAAGTTAAACTGATGTGAGATTGCACCTGTGAACCATTTTCTTTTGGTCCTAGCATTCCTCCCCTCCCGATGAGGAACGATGTTTCTGGCAGGTTCACTTCCACTCTTCTTGAGTGGATCACCTCACGCTTGCTCTGCACCTGGGCTTCTGAGTCATTTCCCCCCCATGCCTTTCCTTCCACTTTCCCTGCTCCCTCTGGCACTCCCTGCTTCCTTTATTCCTCTAACCTGTGCCAGTGCCTTTCTCCCCCTCCAGTCTAGCTCTTGCCTGCTGATGGAATTACGCTCTGGCTGGCACCACGTACCACACTAACACCACAAAGGCAGGTCCCAAGGATCAGGACCATTTTCCCCCTTGCCACAGGTTCGTGCTCCAAAATATTGGAATTTCATAGATCTCAACTACCCCAGTTTCTAGGTGTGGGCTGAAAACTCCCAGCCCACTCCTTATTTTTATTCAGCTTTATCTTCTAACACTCTTTTTATAAGAAAGTTCAGTCAAGGAAGACACCCACCTGGAAAATTTCAGTCCAAGCAATTAGCTCGCCAGTGCCACAATTGGAGCATAATGGAGAATAAAACGTTTATGCCTCTTAGAAGTGTTTGAGGCTCCAGCTTCTGCCTGGAATAAGTGTCATTTCTAAGGAAGGATTTAAAGCCCTATTTGTGCTTTGCTCATGCACTTCACCACTGTTCTCTGGAAACATACCCTATTGACCAATTACGCTGTGTTCAAACACACGAGCAGCAATTAACGTGCTCGTCTGCCTCACCTGTCACACGAGTATTTAAAATTCTCTCTTAGCATCTCAGTGTTTCTTAATCTCGTCAGCAAAACCCAAAGCACTGATGTATTCTTAGGCACAGCACTTTTTTTTGCTCTCTCCGTGTGTTGCACCAGTTTTACATCCCATTGAGTTCAGGAGAGCTATACAGCAGGAAATTAGGCCCAAAGTACATATAGAGGTTTAAATCTGATCCTAAAACACTGTAACACACTGCTCTGAGGCCCTCTAATGGAGACAATGGCAGCCACAATCAGCAAAATGAAATGGAATTAACACTAAACAAAGAAATTTCCACTGGAGGAGGCAGCTCAGGGAACACATACTCAGTGAGGAGTGGATAGACACTGCTCTGCAGCTGAAGTGACTTTTATTTATGTATTCATTTGTTTATTCAGAGTAGAAGGTCAAGAGGGTTTTTTTTTCAGAGAAGCAGGGGTGGGGAGTGAATGAAATTAGATCGGGGGAAGAGTACAGGTGAGACCTCCTGGAAACCTCTGCCTGCGCAACTTTGCTGGGGAGGTCACTGCTACTGGGGACATCCCTGCTGTGTCTCCAAGGACAGTCTGTGGGCAGAGGTGGTCCAGTGAGTGGCCACGAATACCTGTCCATCCTCTCTGAAAATGCTATGCCTAATTTGACTGCAGTCTGACACAACACATTTAAGCAGCTCTGTACCCTCCTGTGTTGCTAACACACCCCTTTCACCCTGACTGCTTGTGTGGAGCTGCTTTGGGCCATGTCTTGCTCCTTCCTCTCTGGCAAATCCTCAGCCAGCATAATGCCAAAATGCTCCAGAGCTCATCAGCAGCTCTTTGTAGGGATCTTGCATTGGGATCTTACCTGGCATTGTCAGGACAAGCTTAAGAAATGTTTCAGAAATTACGAGACAGCTTTGCCTTCAGTCCGCTGGGGATACCTTTTTCTTCTGTCTCAGCTGCCTCCTCCTCACCTCCTCATCTTAAGTGTCTTAAAGAAATAGAAGTTGTGGGAATTTGCTCAGGGTAATGGTAGAGAAAAGTAAAGATATTTTTCTCAATCACTGCAGGAATGTACTCGCTCTGGATCCCATCGAGTTGTTTGAATGTGTTGGACATCCACACTATAACAGCAGCCAAAGATATCTGTCATTTCTGACTCTTCCCGTAAGCTGAGGGATCAGTCACAGAGCTGTGCCTTTTACATTTAAACCTGCATTCCACACTCAGAAATAAAGAAGGAAACCATGTAAAGGTTATTCCCATTTCATTAGCCGACCCGAACAAACCAAGCAACCCATGCTAGCTCTCCAAGAAATGCAGTGGCTCCCTGTCCAGTCTTAGTACATCTTCAGGTATTTATTTAAAGCTCCTTGAGCTTTAAACAGGTGCAGGGCAGGTCACTTTCCAGATCACGGGTTTTTAGGGGCCATTCTGAAGCACATTTAGCAGAAGAGACCCGGTATGACCCCGTTTTACACACTGGCACAGGCACTTTGTGAGTACTGTCTCCAAGGATGGGTGCAGTCTGGCCGCCATGTGGGGAAAAATATGTGTTTGTGTAGATGTCCCCCATTCTGGCACCATCAAAGACCAAAATAACCCCCTTAAAAGTGCTGAAGAAACTGGAAGTCAGTCCCTGGTGCCTGGATCTACAGTTGGAGGGGCATTACTGGATGATGTGATCCTACCAGACTGCAGGGTTTATTTCTTTCCAACATTAGAGGACTCGCCAACCCTGAAGGGACTAAGGGAGGGAGGATGGAGAGGATGAAGCCAGCTGGATGTGCAACACTGCAGGTTTAAGGCTCCAAGTCCCAGGGCTTGGCACACACAGCATCTCTTTAGCATCCTTGCAGCTTCTGGGCTTCAGCCTGAGAATTGCTCCAGCACCATGAGCCACAGAGCATCCCCTCTGTGCCTGCATTAGACTTTTCTTAACATTTAGAGGGAAACAACAAAAGTTCCCCTTTTCCTTCACAGCCCTTTCACTTTTCGCCTAATGAAGGTGGAATATAAAATGTTGAAGGAAAAAGCAGTTTTCCCCCTACAGTAGAATTTCTTTTTCAGTTATTTTTAATCTGACATCTGTTTTAACATGCATTCACACACCACATTTATTTTAATTTTTTCTCTCCCTTGTGTTTTATTATTTACCTCCTGTTCCAAAGAGATCACAAAAGATTACACTTCAGTGAAGCAATAACAGCGGTGGCAATGATCTCTCTTACTTCTTACAACTTTTCTTTTTACCCCTCTGTTTTTCCTTTATCTACATCTTCCCATCACTGCCATCCCAGAGGCCTCGTTACAGCTGCTATCACACAGGGTGGAGGCATTCATGGGTTTTTTTTGGTATTGGACAGATATGTGCTAACTAGAACACAAAGCCCTTCCTGTTCAGAGCCCCGATAGTCGCTCTTTGCTCTGTTTCAATTCATGCCTTTAAAAAAGTTCCACCAAGAAATCACGCTCTGGGTCAGCTGGTGCCTGTGCTTTGAAGAAAGCCCCAGACTCTGCTGAAGGCAGCAGAAAGCAGCCAGCACTGAGACTTGCCAGCCTTCAGCCAGACTTCTGACACGATGCTGGCTGAATGTTTCATTTCCCCTGGAAATGAAGATAACATCCTTAATCATCTTATGTGTAATTAAATTAAATCATGGAGCATACGCATTCTCCAGCTTCTCCTAAGAAGCTGGTTGCTCAGGTCTGAGGGTTAGGGTGGGAAAAAAAAAGAGTTCTCAATGGACCAGTAATCACCACAGACAGTTTTAGCACTTTCCTGCCCCAGGGCAGCCTTTCAGGCAGTGAGAGAGAGCATGGGCTGGTTGGTGCAGCTGGCAGGCTCAGTGGTGAAGCTTGCCCAGCTCCTCTTGTGGTTGTGACAGTGGCAGGGAGCCCTAACCCATGGGATTACCAAACCAGCCTTGTCACTGGCTTGGCCCAGACATAGGAAGGGAACTGGTTGGCTGCTTTGCTCATTTGCTTGTCTTGTTAACCAGTAAATAGGTGAGAACTCATTTAAGTCTTTGAATAAAAGCAGAGCTCATGCTATTACTGAAACGGAAAAATCAGGCTGTGAAGCTTTCCCTCATCTTTCTGGGCAAATCACCACCCACCTTAGGGTATGGTTACATCAGGACACGGTGGTGTATAGAGAGGATGCTCATCTCCACCAGCTGAGCCAGCAAAGGGCCTGCTCGGCCTCAGGAAGAGGTGACTGAGAGGAGACCTGGTCAATGTCTACCAGTATCTGCAGGGAGGGTGCCAAGAGGATGGACCAGGCTCTGCTCAGTGGTGCCCAGCAACGGGACAAGAGGCAACAGGCAGAAATTGATGCTCTGGAAGTTCTACATGAACACGAGGAAGAACTTCTTCCCTGTGCAGTGACCGAGCACTGAACAGATTGCCCAGAGAGGCTGTGGAGCCTCCCTCCCTGGAGATATTCCAGAACACCTGGACACAATCCTGTGAAGTGTGCACTGGGATGGCCCTGCTGGAGCAGGGAGGTGGGACCAGCTGTGGTCCCTTCTTCCAACCTGATCCATTCCACGATTCCATGATTCCTCTACTCCTTCCATACAGAAAGCAAGGCTTGAGAAAACAAGCATAGTCAATTCCAGTATGGCTTCCTCAGTTTGTTAACATTGTTTAAAAAGCCCTTTGTTTTCATCTCAGCTAAAGAAGCAATTTTAAATTTATGCTTTCACAATTCAGTGTTTTCAAACACTGCCTGTGATCTCAGAGATCTGAAACTTTTATGCCTCAAGAAAGCTTTGCTGTATTTTTCTGCACTCATCACCCACTCACTCCTGCTTTTAGGGAGTGCAAAAGCTGCAAACTTTCTTGGTGCTTCTTTCTAAGTCTTGTCACCTCTTAATTTAGCACGGTTCTGACTTTCTGGGACTTAATAAAAACAGGATATCAGTAATTTTACCAATGGTGTCTTTACATAATAAGAATACTCTTTTCTCTGATTGCCCTGTTACATAAGGACTGACCACAAGGACAATTTTCTTTCTCTCCTAGGCAGGTTACATCTAAATAAAAGCAGTTCCCTCCTTTTACTCCTACCCCACACAATACATATCATCCAGCTATGATTTCAGCAAAAGCTCACCAAGATTTGGATAAAACTTGCTGTTGCTGTTCGTGGGGTTTTTTTCTCCCCAAGAGAGGCAAGGAGCCAAAGTTCCAACTGAGCAAAATAAAATTAAAAGTAGATCAGTTTTTTCTGTCTCAGTGGCACGTGCTATGGTATATAATGTATGTTCCCTGCTTCACAAAGGAAATGAAAGAATGAACTTACATGACTGATGAAATAAAGATATCAAAGTATTACTCGCCCCAGCTGATATGTGCACTTCACATATAATTACTATTTAATATCTTTGTTTCCTACAAACCAGGAAAAAAGCTTACTCTCTCTCCCAATTCCCTCTTCTAGTAAATAAGCTGATGCAGAATATTCCAGATTTGCAGTTTCTACTTGACTTTCTTCTTGAATTTATTCTCTTCTTTGCAAAATAACGTGGTCTACAAAATGAAGCTATTTAAAATCCTAAATGAATAAGTGTTATAAAAATAATAAATTAGTATACAAGACTGACTTGCACAAAACATATGTTACACTCTGAAATATATTTAGACGTGAGTGCATAATTGCCTGTTCCCTTTTCTAATGGCCTGAAGCACAGAACTAAATCTGAACTTTTCTCACAGCCTGTGCAGCAATGGAGCGCTGCCCCCTCCACTCTTCCCAGGAGTTCAGATCCTCTGCCTGCAGCCTCCACAAACCTCAGCTGACCATTGGAACTGAAGAGCAGCAAATGGCCAGCCAGGAAAAGATGGGAAAGGTGGAAAAAAGGGCAGTGGAGGTGCTGGTGAGGGTGAAGGGCAGCAAGCCTAGGAGCCCACGCTGTGAGCACTCCCAGCTCCCTGGGGGTGGGAGAGCAGATCCTGCCACGCCAGCCTCTGACCTCAGCTCAGAATTTTGGCAGGCCCTGAGTCTGGTTCTCCCACAGTGCTGGCACAAGCCCAGGAATGCTTCTGGCCCTGCCCAGCCTTCTTCCAACCACAGCAGGAGCCCAGGAGCCCCACTCAGCTCAGCTGCCCTCCAGCCCTGCCTCTGCCTCATCCCGTGATGGATCCCATACCTGCTGAGGTGGTACCCAAGGGCCCCTTGGAGAAGCCTCATTCCCCGCCTCCAGCCCGGTCCCTTGCTGCTCCTGATGGGATCCCTGGCCCAGGTTCAACCCCTCAAATCCCTCAGGGCTGTCAGCAGAGGAATTGTTGGCTGGTACCAGCAGCTTGTGCAGGAGGGCTGAGACGAGGCTCTGGGGCACGCTGGTGGCCCACAGACAGAGATAATGTGGATATAACTTGAATCACCATGGGCTTAAACAAAGACAACCAGTTGCTCTGAAACACTGAGCCTTCTGCTCATTCCTCAAAAAATAACAACTCCCAAACCAGAATCATCTTTATTTGGATGTGTTTACAGACTCTGTTACTTTTTTTCTTTTTTGATGAAAATATAAAGGTTTCAACAGAAAGAACTACTTTCCAATCCAGCTGCTCTGAAAACACTGGTTGGCTTGGAGCTGCACAGTATTTCACACAGGTGTGTTTTTAATGTTCATGGAAAAGGGAAGTGGCTATCCTCAATTTTTCAGGAACCTCTCCCTCTGCAAAGGCAGCCTGTCACCCCTGAAGTAACCAGCAGCAGCCCATGGGAACATCAAAACTGTTGACAGAATTCCTCCTGGCAAGTTCTTTCATCAACACAGTTCCCATGGAGACAGTGAGGTTGTTCTCAGAGACTCACCTTACACAGTGAGGTGGCAAAGTTGGACCTCCATTAATTTTAAGGAACTACACAGAGTCCTCCACCTAGAAACTAAAGCATCTCCAAAAAATAGTTTCTATCGTCACCCTAATTGTCCAAAAGTCAATGAACAACAAAAAAAATGTGGTCTGCAAGTGCCACTACTTCCCACTATGGAAGTATGGACATTTATAATATTTAATAACATTTATAGAACTAAACAGCAGCAAAATCCAGTGTGTGGTGGCTGGGAGGGCACAGCAGAGGGTCAGCACCTGGTGGGAGCTGACTTCATATAAGAGGCTCTGTATTCCTGAAAGCTCAGCAGCAAAATTTTCCTCTCAATATGCGGACAGGCACTTGGATTTTTCCTTGATAGAATTGGCAATGAAATCAGAAGGAAAACTCACGGTAAAAAGGCCACTTCTCAGGAAAACAAACGTGAAAATAGAGTCACAGCTCAGCCTCACCTTCTGTGTTGAGACCTAAAGCAGAAAAAGACTGAAAGCCTTGGATGAACTACTTCCTGAGAAATTAGGGCCCATTTTTAATCCTGAGCACTACACAGAGGATTTTGCTTCCTGTGTATGTTGTTTTTCTTGACTTTTTTTCCCCCTAATCTGCTTTCCTATCTGTCCAAGGTGTTTTGTAGCACCCTAGTGATTCAGGTGGTATAGCCAGATAAATAACTGAGTTATTATCTTTATAATAAATCTCTTTGTAATAAATGCACCTTGTAGCTTGATTTACAGCAAAATCCTCCTCCTCCTCTTACTTCCATGATGAGACCTACTTAAGTCAGTGAGACTAGTCATGATGATAAGATAATTAAGTTTTTAGTACAACCCTGGTTAGTGAGCAGAATGCAGTTCTGATATAATGAATCTACTAGCTCCAGTCTGATGTTCAAAAGGTGTTGATGATTTGGGTATTATTCTTAATGTGCTCTGAAAAAGGGCACATTTTTTACATTAAAGCATTAAACCCCATACAGGACACAATTCAGATCATCTTTTAAATTAAAGTATTTCTTTTGGAATGGCAAAGTTGAAGTTCAGCCTAGCAGTGACACCTGCGAACTGACAGCCAAACCCCCCTACATTAAAATGGAAAGATTTGCATGAATGTGTTTTAAAATGACAGGAGACAGGAATTGGAGCTTCTAAGCAAGTTAGACTAAAATTTTAAGAGTGAAATGCCTAAAAATAGGCCCCTGAATGCATAGTTAGGCACCTACATAGAGACTGCTTGATTTTCAGTTGTTCTGATCACCCAGAGCTCCCATTAACTTCAGGAGCAACTGTGGATACTCAGCTGTTCTAGAAATCAAGCCACTTTTATTCAAGGGTCTAAATATGGATGTCTGTGCCCAAGTTTGGGGGGAAAGATACAAAAAATAAAAAAGAAGTCTGGTTGGTTTTTTTTTTCTACAGAAGACATTTTATAAAAGAGAAGTAGCAGCCAAGTTTCATTCTTCTTTTCCCTTACAATGCTTGAAACTGAATCAACAGAACAATTAATAGTGCAACACATCTGTGCCAGAAGATTTTGTCTGAGGTGAATGGAAATCTATTCCAAGATCAGTAGCTCTTAATTAGCAATCTGAAACATTCCATAGATATTTCATATTCTGCGACTGCAAAGTGTTACCAGGCCACCTAAATCTTTTTCATAGTATTTCAGTGTTGCCATTAATAAGCTTTTCAGGCTGGTCTGAGGAACTTTGCAAGATTAACTTTGCAAATCTGCAAGTATTAACTATTTAACTATTTCAGAAATGCCACTTTTTTTCTGCTTTTGGATCAAGTACAACCAGCAGACTTGAGCATATTTTTAAATACCATAAACTATGAAGAAGGGAGAATTAGGCCTTTAATTCTGTCATATGCACTTGGTTGTCAGAAGACTTCTGAATGCTGTTTGCTTAAAGACCTCTTTTGTAAAAGTAATCCTGAGTTGGTTTTGTGTCTAAGCCATTGCCAGTTCATGCTGAAGTGGGTAAGAGCCAGTCACATGATAGAAAATCTGCAAGAAAAAAAGAGAATTTATGATGGAATTATATATGACTGTAAAGCTGCAAATGTCAAGGAAGTAACAAACTAAAGGCATGCCAGATGAAGATGATAGATATTTGTTTGTTTGTGTGTGTGCATAAAATATGATGTAATATCCCTTAATATATTTGTTTGTAGGATATGAACTAAGGCCTCTTGCTGCTGTGTTTGGAAAGAAAAAGTAAAAAGCAAAGACTCTTGTTGCTCTTAACTAAGATTTCAAGAAGAGCCACGTAGAAGCCAATGCTTTCCTCTGTCATCTGGTTCTGACTACTTCAGTATGTTTCTTTTATTGAATATAATGGCTGGGACATTTTATCTTCCATGTTTTTAGGCAGCAGAGCTTTGGTCATGGCTGGGGCATTTGTGCAATCCCTGGCAGACAGAAGATACAACCCTTAAGAAATCAGAACAAATGGTGCAACACAATCACTGGCTGTGTCCTAACACCCGGAAGTGATGGCAGTGGCAAGGAGAAAGCTCATGCTGCTCTGTCATAACCAGGGACGTAATTTTAGGTCTAGAGTGAGGCAGAGGGAGCAAGCCAGTATTATTCTCATTGCAGGAGTGAGCCAGGGGTTTTTCAGCAGTCATGAATATTAACCTGACACCTCTCAGCTGTTCTATATTCTTAAAACATGTCAATATTTCAATTGCTAGGAAAGGTAAGGAAAGGGAGAAGGCTGGTGCTTTTGTCCTCCCCCAAATCCCCTATACCTCATGTTTTCCCAGCAGCAGCAATAGGATAATGACTCTCAAATATTTTTCTTGGTTAAAGGTAGTATCACCTCTATCCTGGGATTAATGAACATGGGAGCCAAGTTCAGAAGCCTCCACATTTTGGTAGTTCCTGTGACACTACACTGCTCCCAATCACACCACATCCTTCAGGGTGGGTACCCTGTGCCAGTTTCTTTCCCAGGAAACAACCAACATGTAAAAAATGCTCTATCAGCAGCACCATACGTAGGATGAGACGTGAATGTCTCCCCAGGATGGAAATACACCGTGAGCAGTTGTGGCACAGAGGGTCTGTGAGGTCCTGTGAGGCTCAGTCACAGCTGGGAGTGGAGGGGAAAGCACTGCCATGCATTTGCAAAAGACTCTGTACATGCACAAATTCTGCCCAAATTTTGTAAAATTTTACACTGCAAACACAGCCTAGACCATGGTCAGCTGCTCCAACATCAGTGCCCCAGATGCCTGTAATGACAGCTGAAACCTAAAGAAACACTGAGCTGGAAGTGAACCTACCATTAATAATGAATTAGATGGATGTTCCACTCCTGCAAAAGCAGTAAGCCAGCACATTTAGAAAGATTACTTTTGTTCTCCACAAGGTGTAAGCTGCCAACAACCAACCTGTTGCTCAATGTCTCCCAGCAAACTACTGGCACCCAGGCGGAAGAGCTCTGGTGTCAGCCACTCCACTCCCAGCTCCTCCTTCACCAGCATAAGCCAAGTAATGGCTTCTTTGGCTGTCCGAATGCCCCCAGCAGGTTTAAATCCAACCTTTACAGAGAGAAAAAAAAACCAAAAAAAGAAGTGCAATACACATTTTCACTCATCAGCAACCCTAGAAGAGCAATCAGTGTTTGTACACCTGCAGTCTCCAAGTGCCTGTGATGTAACAGCTCTACCTGGTAGGGGCCTGACTGCAAACAGGACAAGATCTGGACTAGCACTGGCAGCTATCAAGCCTCAGCCATCACTGCCAAAGATAACATTTGCATCCTGAGGGAGCAATACTTTCGACCCCTGTGCACTTTCTCAGGAGCTGGGCTTGAGGTCTAATGGGAGTACTTTGCCTACAGTACAAGGGATTTAGGCAGGACTGGGGTATCTGCATAACCACACAGTGCCCATGACATAACCACCTACTGCCAACCTAATTCCAAATACAGAACAACAAATATCCAACAGTAACACCAAAGATGCTGCCTGTGAGGCAGCTGACTTGTGGACAGCAGTGAGAGCTGGTTGCATTTTATAAAAAGCCTGTGCAGCACAGTTACACGTGATTTGGCTGTACATTCAAACCCACCAGAGGTTTTATTTTCACTAAAATTTTCCAAATGGGAATTAAATTAGGTATGTGTTTATGAAAAACTGAAAGCTTTGTGCCTCACAGGAACTGCAAAACTTCTGCCCCCCGCTACAGACCGGATATGCCTTCAGTCACTCGGTGTGAGATACGTGTCACATCTGAAGGTGAACTGCCACGTGTGTCAGGGCATAAACACCAAGGAAAATTTATCTTTGAGGTAAAACATGTCTTGAATCCCATGATGGACCTGCTGTGCACTTGGCATACACCCCTAATGCCAGTCCATTGGTTATGTGCCATTTAAGCACATCTCATCCTGAGGCAGTGTGTGTGACACACAGCTATCAAATCCCTCATCAAAAATGCCACAGTGTTGGCCTGGAGCAGCTACCTAAACTCTTGAAAAACAAGGAGAATCAGGAACAATTCTTTCTGCATAAAAAAAAAGGGAAATCTGAACATGTAGCACACAGTGATTCTTCCTATGTTTCCTCCTGCCATTAACCTTTACATTCTGCAAGAATTATCATTTTGGTTTTTTATGTAAGCTCCTGAAACCTCACTGCATCGAGGATTTCTTTGTGCCTTGTGGATTTAACAGCGGAATCAGAAAGTATCTGTTTTTAAATGTGTTTGGTAATCTTTTTTATATAGTGATTTCAGGACCAACAAACACAGAATAAATCCTTCTCTCATGCTGGAGCATTGTGATAATGGCATATTTCCAATAAGATTAACAGGAACAAAAGCAGGAAAAGCTTGATAAATCCAAACCATGAAGACTGTGTTTTTGTGGATGGGCAAATAGATGTGTGAGTGTATGCAAACATCTGTTAACATTGGATTTCCAAAAAGAATTTAAAGCACAGCAACTGGAAAAGCATCTTCTAGACAACAAGGAAAAAAAGTTGCAATGTGTTTTCCATCAGGAGGAGAAATTCTAATGAAATTTGAATTTAGATTTCTTCCTAGAAATATTATGTCTCTTTGAGACAGTCTGTGGCAAAAACAAGTAAAACAGAGTTAAAAAGAGAATTAAAACCATCATTCAGAATTCCTTCCCCTTTTAGCAGATTCTGAAAGCTCTTTTCTTTGCAAAAAAAGCTGACAAAGACAAGCCTGTCCTCTCCTCCATTTACCAGCTTTCCAAACAGCACATCTGACTGCCATAAAAACGTAAAAAGGAAGGGGGGTTGGAATTTAATTCAAGAGCAGTACAAAGTCCAGCTACCACTTTCCTGCTGTTTCACAGCATTTCATTATTTTGCTTAATAAGTTCATCTCCTCAAGAATTTTCTCTTCACCTTACATTATTAAAAGTAATAAGTTTTTCTGGATTGGGGGTTTTCCCAACAGAAAAACCAATTTATGTATGTCCTTCAATAATGACAGGAAAAGATTATTTCCCATTATATTGCACACTTTTCATATCACCACCACAGCTTATCAGTCAATAAATGTTACTCTGCAACTTGTTCCTTTCCTTGAAGAAGTTTAATTTCTGTATTAACCTGTTTTTCCCAGGCAACGCCTTGCTAGAAAGCATCCCTACAGCAGCAAAATTAGTTTGTTAAAGAAACCATTTAGAAATTTCTTGCCACTGATAATATTGTCTTCAGTTAATAAAAGTACAGAAAGTCAGTTTACATCTAATTCACCGGCACACACGCACGCACACGGACACGAGCACTTATTCTCAACAACACATTTCACACCAGGAACACATCCTTTGGAAGCAAAAGGTGAATTCAACATTTATATCCAATTATGGGGACAAAGCTGTGCTAATGCAGCAGGGACCAACTTGTGGCACACAGCTCGTGCAAGCAGCACTGGTGCCCGGGGGAGTCACCAGCCCCCAGGAGCTGCCTCACACTGGGGCAGTGATGGTGCTCCCACAGAAACAAGATTGTTGGAGCTGCTCCAGTTGTTGTGTGGCAGAGAGAGAAGCAGGCCAGGGAAAGGAGGAGTGGGGACAGCCCAGGGATCCATGCTGGCCTCATCCAGATGGCTACAGAGAGTGGATGGACACGCCTCTAACCTGGTGTCACACGTTGCTCAAGCTCCAACAGCCCCTGGAGGCATCTCAGCCCCCAACCCACTGCTCATCCCATGCCCTGACATTGCACCTTGCAAGGCCACCTGCAGAAGGGACAGAAGGGTAAGCTGGAGGAGGAGGGAAGGGTGGCCAGAAATGGGGAGAGGCTCTTAGTTAGAGATGTGGCTTCTTCCCCTGGCGCTGAAGGTGAGGACAAAGCCCACTGCTGACCACCAGCACCAGATCTAACTGGCAGCCCCCACCTGCCCATGGATAAAGGAAGTGAGAGGTGGCTTAAGTCCTCCTGGGAACCTCCTCCTTTCTCAGTATTTCAGCACAAGGATGAATGCACAGACAGTTCATCGCTGGCTTTGTTGTCCATTCCTCTTTTCTCCACTGACCTCACTTGACAGTGACCTGATCGATAAATATTAAGTACTAGGACACAATGTTCTTCCAACCCCTGTCCCCTCTCTCCTTCCTTCCATCCCAGGCAACAGGAGACAAGTGGATCTGCCTCCTTGTCCCCTTGGAAAGTCTCTCTGGCAAGGGAAGAAAGAGCCAAATGAATCCCTTTGGTTGCCAGAACAAAATCAGAAAATCCAGTTGTGTACACTGGAGAGACATGATGGCTCTAAATTTGTACAGCTCTGCTGAGGTTTATGGGACCATGTCAGCCACTGTCAGCCTGAGATTTGCTCTGTTATTAGTAGACATGACCACTTAAATGGTGAAACAAAATTCAAATCCAAATGCAGCAGGGAAGGCTTTGATTGCATGAGCTTTTATGGAATGAAGTAACAGCTCTTCAAGGGAGAACAGACAAAAGTAGAAAAAAAATAAAAGGAATATTAGCAAATCAATCCTATTACATTCTTGTTTCTTTCTGAGTGAGCCTGTTTGGTTAATTTGTACAAAGGAAATGAGAACTACCTTGTAGCCAGTCTGCCAGTAGTATTCCTTAATGGCTCGCATCATGACTATGCCAACGGGAAAGGTCGCATTTTCCACCTCCTTTCCTGTAGATGTCTTTATAAAATCAGAACCTGAAAGGAAGTAAAATGTTTTATAGCAGTTTTGGAACAAGAGCCCCTCTGCATACACAAGTTCACAGCCTCAAAGATGCCCTCCTGCTTCACAGCAATTCTGAAGCATTCCTTTACACATATGTCCCTGTGGTGTACATAAAACAACGTTTTAGTATTTCCACAAGGATCTTTGAGAATAGAAATTATTTTCATCAGGTTTTTTTTAAATCTAACTTTACATCTACTTAGTCTCACATTTGACAGTCTGGTATCGTATCTCCTGCAGCTGTTTTTAAGAGAAGGGAAAGATACCTCAGATGTGTTTACTAAACCAGCTGTGTAATACTGTAAACCAAGGGAAAACTCCCCTTTAATGCATTTTGCAATTGTAATATTGCAAGTTACTATACTTAAAGCCACATTCTGATTTAATGCAGTAACAAGGTCAAAACACCTGCGTTATTTAAAGGACGAGAGTTAGCCTTGGCTTATTTTTTTCTGTTTTCTCACTTGTGAATAATATTCTCCACTGCCTGTTTTAATACTTGTGTAACATTCTTGGGTATTCTTGCTGTTCTGCCTTGGCTTGAAAGAAATCCTGAAGCACAGTGTTAAGAAAAAGCTAAGAAACTAACAAAAGATAACGAGCCTCGCAGTGCATGATCCAGCACTGACAGAATACAATGACAAAACTTCTTTAATTTCATTAGGACGCACTTCATCCCTAGGAACCTACTTCTTAGAAAAGGTGTACTGTGGGATCATTAATTATCAAAAGTAATTGGGAGAAGAAGAGGGATAATTCAAACATCATGTAGTAGTGCATCATCCACTTAAGTCAATTGGAACTGCATCTGCTTCCACTTCAAATTTGGCTTAGGGTCCATTTTGTCTCTTATGTGAATGATGATGCCTCTACAACATCCCCTAGAGTAGGGAAGGGAAGTTTCAGCACCGGCTCCAGCTAAGGAGTTGCCTTGGCTACATTCTGCGTGCTGCAGCCCACTCCAGAGAGTGTCTCCTGCTGGCACAGCTGGCTGGCACACAGCTGGGTCTCGGCCCGATGGCGAGGCAACAAAGCCAGGCGTGTTCCTGTGGCTGATTTAAACACAATCAAATGGCATCACAAACTTTGGGGTTTCTAAGACCACAGTTTTCACTGTAGGCTCCCTGACTAAGCAGCAGCTCAGCCCAGTGGTGATTCAGTTGCACCCTCCTGTGACAATTTCCACTCTGGAGAGAAACAGCTATTTGCAAGAAAGATTCCAGCTCCAGAGAACGTGCAATGTGCAAAAGAGGCAATTAATAGTTGATAGGGCTTTGCAAAGAATGGAGGACACAGGAGAGACAACTGAGTTGCACATTTCAGAGCTGCTCCCTTCCAGAGAGACACTACGGACATCTGATAGTCACATTAAAAGAAGGAGCAGTGGAAGTGAAACTTCAACATCACCAAATTATATTTTTAATTTCCCCTTCGAAATGTAGCACTTAAAGTCCTTCAGTGCAATACTTCACATTTTTTCTACTACAAGGTAAGTCAAAGCTTTTATAAGTCTTATAATTACAAGTCTCTATGGTACAGTTTCATTAAAAACTTTCATTAAACAACAGCTGCCCTTGTATATGGTCTTCTAATCAATTTGGTCAAACAGAATGACTTCTAATCAGCTGTTGATAAAAATAGAAGATGAAATTTTAATTCTAATAGATTAACCACAAACTCAAGATAGTCTTCAAAATCCATCTAGTTCTATTCTCCAGTGGATTTAACGACTATTCAGCAACTCATTACTAAATAGAACAAGATGAACATTTTCCAGTTCATTAAAGAAATGTACTATGTATTTTTGCATTGTCCTCATGATTCGTTACAGGGAGTCTTAATTACAAGATAATGGATAATGGTTATTAAATGCAGACTCCAGTAATGAAGCTCTATTCATTTGCGAGCCTCAGAGACTGCAAAGAGGGGAAAATAAAATTACTAGCTTCAAAAGATTAACGGATCAAATTATTATTCAATTTTGAAAATCTCATTCAGACTTCATAGAAACAAGAAGAGATTAAAAACTAGTATTAGTACAGAAGTTGTGCATTTATATATTTATTTCTAAATAATATCTTAAGGCTATTACCAGAATAATCAGCTTTAGATGTGATTATTAGACAAACATACAGCCAATTTAGTAGCATCCTCTAACAATGAAAACAATACATTTTTCTTTCCCGAACAAATTCTTTTTATGACACAAGAGCTTGCTAGCAGGACTGCAGGCAGCCCCTTGCAGAAGACAGAGGACCCACACCAGCACAGAGAGCCACAATGGAAGGTGCTATTAACTTTTGGATTTCAGCAATGAAAAGGGGGATTTAAAAATCAAGCGCTGCCATAAAAGGCACCTCATTAAGCAGACTCTGTGCCAACCCTGTAATAATAAGGGAGTTTCACCCAGTCTATTTCTTATTCAAGTTTTCACAAACAAGTCTAAGGAATTAAGTTCAGAAGGAGTTTCACCCGGAAATTTAGGTGATGATTTAGAAACCTGAGTTTTATCACCCATCTTCTCATCTTCCTGTGAATGTATACACTCAAAAAATCAAGGCTAAGGCTAAAATACACGCTGGATGGCTTTCCCCTTCCTCAGAGTAGATTACATGATTCAGTGAAGCATTAAATCAAAGATTTCACAAAATTAGTTATTCAGGGTAGATTTCTAGGCCCGAGGAGCCTGGAAAAGACCACACTTCCTACTTTTATTTTCCAACGTGAAGCCACACGAATACATTTCCTTTCAAGGCAGCAAGTCATGTAAGACTCAGTGAAGCAGGGAGATGGGATGAGCTCAGCTGGTTAGAACATGGTGCCAGTAACACCAAGGTTGTGGGTTCAACACAAACAGGCCATTTACTTCAGAGGAAGTCCATTGCATTATTTCTGTTCCAGATACACAGCCTCATTTACGGTGGCACCTGAACAAAGTTGCAGAGCTGAGGTATCCAGAAGCTGAGGGACTTGCCCAAGGTCTCTCAGCAAACATTTGGCAGGGCATGGACCGAATGCTCTGCTCTCCCAGGTGGCCAGAAGAGCTCCCAGAACTGGCCTGCCCCATCGCTATCCTGTACATCAACTGGAAGCTCTACAAAGCTTTCCAGTCCACACAACATTGAAGCAGAGCATGAGAAGTGGAGAATCTTATTTAGATGACAGCATCCAGGAAGCACACTCTGATTCCATAATTAAGCAATAAGGAATAATAAGCAGTACAGCAATCGTGGAGTAATCACAACCTTTTGGTTGTGAAGTGTTTCAAATGCCCTTGGGGAATGATTATCTCCTGATAACTACAGACTCTGTGCTGCTGCCTTAGTCTTAATAAAGAACAAAGATGTGGCTGGCAGTTTTAAACAATAGTTTAGAGAGGGATGCTTGCAGAGGGACAATTACGCCGTGCTACTTTGTGAGTATTTGCAATGAGCACAAATACATCTTCATTGCTGCAACTGAGATGTAACAACATGCAGTGACATAGGGAGAACACATTTCCTTCCAAGACTTCCAGCACTGGTGGCAGAAAGTGGCACTCTGCTCAGAGGACCTGCAAAGCCACCTGCTGTTTCTGCTGACAAGGTAGCAATGACAAAATAGTACCGTATCAAATGTGCATGAAGTCCCATTAGCAAGTCATCTTTCTATTTTATGAGCACCTAAACTAAGGGTCTACAGATTCATACACAATTAGCCTCACTAAGGGTGACCAGGTTAACAACCCTCTGAAAATAAGAGGCAGGGCAAGATATAAAAGGCTAATGTAGCAGCTAATTCTTGTCAGCTGAGTCCTCCTAATTGTCCCACTTACATGTCCTTATCCTGCTCCAGCAGCAAGATAAAATACATCCCCCGTTAGCTCAACTTTTCCATCCAGGAGAACAGAATACAAAGCTGTGGTAACTCACTTTAGCAGTAGCTCACCAGGTAGCTTTAGCTCCATGACACGAGGCTACACTGCCAGACCACTTGGTTAGGTGCCTGTGCGTGTTTTCACATGCCTGTGTCTCAGCCACCATTGAAAAATGCTGGTTTATAACTTGGTCTGCTGAGAACTGCCCATTTTTTGCAACCCTTTTCAGAACAGTACCTGCACAGAGGGGAAAAAAGTAAAAATCCCATCACGGGGCTCCACATTTAATGTCTGTTTACAAGTAAGATAACCTTTTGAAAACCCATCCTATCATCCCAGCTTGGTTTCCAAGACTCAGAATGCTACCTTTCTTGTCCAGCACCTCCAGTAGCAGGGGTTCTGAAGGCCAAACGATGCCCTCAGGAACGCTTACACATGCACACAAAGGGACAAATTATTAAGTCCATACTTACGCAAAATTCCCTGTAGATGATGTCTGAAAGAATTCAGCATTGCTGAATTATGCATAGCTTGCTAATGCACTGTTACAGTGTCTACCACAGGTCTCCACAGAATACTATTACTTAATTAGTATTAGTTTCTTGTGTGTTCATTTAAAATGTTTCTTTAGAAGGTTCAGCAGGAAGAGCCATACCACCTTCTGTTGCTCGGCTACATAAGCATAGGCACGTGCTATTTTTAGAGCATTCCTTCCAATCCAATCCCTGTGTGGCACGGAGAAAGAGAGGATAAATAATTGACATGTGCTCCGGGTCCAAAGACCACAGCTGGAATCGCTGTCACCGGTGGCACCTGGCTTGGAGCCACCCTGAAGCACAGAAGGAAACATGCTCCCAGTCACCTCCCCGCATTGCCATGCAGAAGCAGTGCTGGGAGATGCCAGGGTGCAGGAGTTCAGGCAATTATGTGCTGCTGGAACAGCCACTCCTCTTCCTCTCCAAAGAGGAAGCAGCAGTATATCCTCCCAGGAGTGAACTGTGAGGGACACAGGAAGTTTGATGAATTCCTGTGTTGTTATCGGCTTGTGAAATTTCACGTTTCTTTACCACCACCTCATTTTTCTGCTTTAAAAGGGTGTATCACATACTACACTCAGGGGTGTTACAGTGTGTGACCTACATTAACCTTATTTCTTTTTGCAGATGGCATTACTGGAACTGCTGAAGCAGTTTGCCTAATGACACATGGCAAGCCAAAGGCAGAAAGAAGAAATAAATCAAGGCATCCCAACACCTAATCCTAACCTTCCTATCAGTGGGAAAAGCCTTTCTCTCAGCTTACCCACTTGCAGTGCTGATTTCCTCTACAAGCCATTCTGTGGTGTTTTTTGCCACGCTCCTGGATTTTGAGCAAGACTCAAAATACAAGAGACATCAGCAGAAACGTCCTCCCGAGCACAGACTCAGCTTGGGAGCGCAGCACGGTGCACCCAGGGCAGGAGGCAGTGCTGGTGGCACAGCTCTGGCCCCAGATTCCCAAACCCATGGCCACCTCCAGCACTTCCCTGATGAAGCAACATGAAGATTGGCCTCTCCTTCCAGACTGAGTGCAAGCACTCTGGTTCTCAGCACTGAGCCACGTGCTCTGGCTGGGATGGGTGGAAGAGGCAAAGTGCTGTGGGAGAAACTGGACTTGATTTGAAAATCTCCCCCTTTAAGCTTCCTTTGCAAACACTGAAATGCATTGCATCGCTTTTCTTGCTCACACTTAGATTAACCTAAACAATGATAAACTATCTTAAACTGTGATATAATTAAAACAGCACTGGTCTAGGTCAGGCTTTTACCCTCTTGGCATTCTTGGTTTTGGATCAATACATCTCAGCCTCTCAAAACGTTGTCCAGCACATGACATATTACAGACTGAGGCTGAAACCCTGATATATCTACCAGTAATAGCACTGCAATTTGGAAGAAAATAATAAATATGCATGATGGCTTAGAATCACAGCACTACATGGCATATTGCATTCCATGTTTTAGCAACCACATTTAGCTTTGTGCTTTTTAACGTTGGTAACAACTTTGAAACAAATATGTTAACATTAAATCTCAGGTACACTTATGTATTGTCTATTAGCTCGTAACAAAATTACTCAAATTGAAGAAATAGCTGTTTAAAATCAATTTGGAAATACTCCACGCTGAATAAAGCAAGTAGAAAATCAGTCTACTTTATCAAGAAGGTGCTATGAATTTTAAAGATTTAAAAAAATCCACCATACATAATACAGCCAAAATCATGGCACTTCAATGTCATTTTGAGTGTTTTTCAACACTTGATGTTAAAAGCAGTTTAAGATTCTGTTCCTACTCTAACCCAGAGAAAGGCAGGATTGATTTTTGAGCTTTAAAAGTCTATGTATTAATGCCACAGTCAGAATCTGTCCAGCATGCAGCCTCTTTGTCATGCAGAGGACAGACAGCAGCATCAGCCCCTCTTCCACACTGCTCCCTACAGTCAAAGGCAGCTGGCACAGGTGAAGGCTTCAGTACTAGGGGGATTTCCAGGATCAAAGGTATTTTCCTTGAGCAATTGGAATGGTCAATGTTTTGGCTTTTGGCTTTGCCTGACAATCAAAAAATACAAGGTGCCAGATCTCACCAGACTCATCCGTGATCCGTTTGCTTCCACCTGGCTTTTACAAATTAGGTAGAGCAGATTTCTTGGGGGCTTGCATAGAGGGATGAATATTCCACTTTGGTGATCATGGGATTACTAGGAAAATGTGAGGCACTTTTAGCTTATTTTTTATGATACTCAAATATCTTCAACACCAACAAGTTGCAAACACATAGATTTTATCATGGACTTCCTGGATTCTCCTGATGCAACAAATACCCAAAGGGTAACACCCTGGATGGCCTTATCCATACGTAAAGCATCACAATGCTTGTTTTTAAAGGGCATCAGTCTTACTTAAAGCTCCTACTTTCCAGAAGATTTTGCCCCTCAGAGTGTTTTCTTTTTCTTTCTCCACCTTGATAATTTGGCATCTGGCACAAATGCAAAAGCCCATGTGTGTAGGCTGCAGTGCAGGTGAGAACTTCCAGGTACAGAGAGACGTTTTCACCCCTGTCAGCAGGGTTGTTTTGCAATGTTTCTAACTCTTCAGGCAGCCTGAATACCAAAATACCTGCCAGCTCCCTTCAATGAAAAAAACAACCAAAACCCCTGACTGTGCAGCCACACTCCAAGCAGGAGGCACCTCTCTGCTGGTGGTCAGCAAAAGACACTTCTGGTTTTTTAAGAAATCCTTTTTTCCTCCCATTGCATTATTAACAATGCTTACATGGCAAAACTAACAATTTTATTTCAAAGGGATGCTTTATGAAGGTGTGCTGCTGATAAATTCAGTCAGAGTTTTCTGGCATAACATCTACTGAGCACTATGTGAATGAAGGAAATTTTAAAAAGACCAGAAAGCACTACCAGAAATAGGCAGCAACTCATGAAAAGGTATTTAATATGCCAGGGCATTGTATCTCCACCTCCATTTGTCAACAGCCTGTGTGCGGATCTTACCACAGACTGCAATTATGGTAAGCATCTCAAACCAAAAGCACCAACAATCTGATTAAACAACTGCATAGGTTGGGTTAAAAAATAATTAAAACTGATAGAGAAATGCTGATCTCACCAGACCACTGGCAAAAACAAAGGCGATATCCCAGTCTTCAAATTTGTATTTTATATAAAGGTTTTACATTTTCAAAAACTTACACAAAATATATACTATCGTTTTGAGCTTTGGCATTCCATTCTTTTTACTGAAACACTGTGAATCAAAGAAATTGAATATCACACTCTCTTTGTGTTAGATGTGTATATATATCCTCATAGGTATTTAGTGGCAAGTTATTAAATGTCACTATTCATTGAGACAGTACATTTTATGTCTTTCTTACGGAAAAAAAAAACCCCATCTACGTAAAATTTGCAGCAATATTTCAGGGCCTCACTCTGGTATCAGTGCCTTCTTCACTCACATGTTCAGAAATAGAGGTGGCCAAGCAGAACATCCCCTGTGTTCTCCTGAGTTGTTGCGTGCCAAGCTGCAAGTGACGGTGTCAGCGTCCTGCCACGAAGCGCGACCACCCTGCCTGCACCTTTCCTTCTGGCATAAACAGCAAAAAAGCCGTGAGGAATTCTGTGTTCAGCACTTCCCAACGTCAAATGGCATGCAAAGGTACCTGGTAAGTATTTACGTTGGAAAATGCTGTTCTGGGGGGAAGCACAGCAGTGGTACATACCCCTTATCTACCAACTAAGCACTGTATTCACTTCCGTGGAGGGCTTTAAGGCCCCCAGACATTAGCCCAAAGCAAAACCACATTGTCTCCTTTTAATTACCTACCTTTTCATACTGACTGTGATCCAAATGATGGAGTTAAACAAAATGGTTACTAGTAACAGGAGACCATTGATAACCAGCAAGCTGAGGTGGGCGTACGTGCACAGAGTTCAAAAGAAAATGATGCTGCTGCATGCTGTTTACTTCTCCAGTATGAATTTATAACGTGTATTAGCAAGAATTAAAAGGATTAAAGTCCCAGGAACCAATGAAGTCAAAGAGAAATAGAAAATGGATTCAGTCCTAAAAAGATAAAATTATTTAACAACTTATTAAAACAGTTCATCATTGTAATTAAAATCCAAGTGCCTAGAAAAAAGTGCCACAAGAAAGGTAATTATTTATGAGGAGACTTTAAAAAGCCATTCATAGTGAATTTGGGAGAGAATCAGCCAGAAAAGAGTTGGTAGTAGAAAGAAATTGTTTGTTTATTCATAAAACTTATTTTGGTCTAGCCTACCACTAAGAATCCCTAACATCTGCTCAATGGCAGCTGTAAGTAACATTAGGAACACTCAGCCAGTTTATATCTTTCCTTTTTATTAAAAAGTAAACAGGTCTTTTTAAATTATTCACTAGTAAATTAACATAAAAATCAGCGCTGTAGCTAACCACATTTTGTGGAAAGGCATCTGCAAGCTTTGCATGATCGTGATGATCTCAAACTTTCTACATTTCACTGACTGTTTTACTCTTTATGTGATGTCTCACCTAATTTAGCAAATGAAAACGTAGAGAACTTGCAAGCCATACAGGAGTCACAGCCATGAATAATACAAAATGCATCACTGATACCTCAAAAGCCATATTAGTTGCCTTCTTCTGACTTCAACTGATTCCATTCTTACCTTTCCGTTGCCTTCCGTGGCACAAAAATTCCCCTCAAATAATCTCAGATCTCTCCTGCTTCTTTCACGAACAAGACATTCATTAGACAGGAAGGAGCAACAAAATACAGCAGTGTTACTAATTAATAATTATTTGTTCTCATCTGCAGCACTTTTATACTTAGATGACAAAGTGCTCTGCATGTTCCCGTGTTTCACTCCAAAACTGTTGTCAAAACAGTAAAAAAAAGGCACAGGAACACTTCAAACCTAAAAGCTTCTCTTTACCTCGGACTAACTTTTTTTCTTACTTAATCTCTTCAACATTTTAGAAGAAAAATATATTACTTTCCTCCTGAGTTCCTCTCCCAGCTTCAGTTCTTACTTCATAATACAAAAAAGTCCCTGCAAATGACCTCACCAAGAAGTTGTTCAAGGGCATGGAGTAGCTCTGTTTGTTTTACTAGGATAGTTTTGTTTTACTTCAAGGGAAAAACCAAGCTTTTCTGCAGTACTGTCTGGAGACAGTTAGTTTAAAGCTGAGCTGTAATTCTAACCCAGGCACTGGAAATGGCATTGTTACAACAGCTCAGGGTCCACCCAGCTGAAGTTCCCGAGGAGTCTGCCTTGAAGCCACAACCGTGCTGCAACTGGCAACCAAGCAAGCTGCTGAGAAGCTGAGTTTGCTGAGATCCAGAGCAGCTGCACACACAGTGCCTGATTACAACATAAACCTAACTAGTTAGCTATCAACAGTATTTATGGTATCATGGTAGCAGAGAACCAGCTGAGAAATGCCACCCCTCCTCTTCCTGGGGACTAGGAGACCCGAGAAATACAGCATCCCTTTCCATCATACCCCACCAAGCTGCTTCCTCATCCTGGGGGTCAGCTTTGTTCCAAAGCTCCATTTTTGAGTAAGGCTTTATGTTTCCTTTGAGTTCTCCACAGGTTCACTTTCCAGGACTGGTGGGAAGGAGGCTTTTGAAGATACATGACTCACAATTTTGTATTCCATAATTTAAGTGCAACGTGATGCATGGAACATGGAACACCATCCCAAGTTTCCTTTTTGGTCCATTAGAGGTGAATTAACAGATCTTCATGACAAACTACAAGACTTCACTCCCTCACTCCTGTGATGATTGGGATAGGCTGGTAAATTGGACTTTGGATTTGCAACATGACTACATAGGTGATGGAAAGATGTTCTACCCAAAAAGAGGTCCTGGTATCACCGAGGAGGAATCTTTTCTACATCGTAGATTTGGGGAGAACTCAACTTTAGAAATCAGCTGCAGTTGTACACTGCAGGGAAATCACTTTATTGCCCAAATGCTAGCAGGAAAGAAACATCAAAAGGTACAAAAGACAATCAGCTGTCAGATCCCTGTTGACTTGCCATGAAGACTATGGCCTTTGCTGTCAGCTTTGTCTTTGAAAAATTCCCTCAGAAGGAGGACTACTACAGACACGTCTGGTAAAGCTATTGTCTCTAGTAACTGTAAACTAAGCGTAGGCAGAAATCTTAATTTGTCTTACCCGAGAGATGCTGAATTTTAGAACTACAATTTCTGAAAAGGAATTTAAAAAAAACCAACAAAACCGAATCAGGAACACTTCCCAGAGGATGAAATTCCAAAGTATAGTATCAAAGAAGGGAATATCTTCCCTTCTTTCCAACATCCTTGCGACACAGTTTGAGCTACAACAAGAATAAGAAGAACACAGAAGGTTGGGAGACAGACTCCAAGTAATCCAAGTACCCACCAAGGAAATTCAAGTTGCTTGTGTAACTCATCAAAAACACTGCAAGCAACCACAGAGGCAAGCTGGAAAAGTGTCTTTCCAAACACCACTGTAATGAGCATATTCCTGAATATTGCTATGTCCCATGTTCATATTCTGATAAAAATATTTTCCTTTGAGAAAATGACTCAAATACACTGACAAAGGCTGTTAGGGAGGCCTTTGGAATTCTTTACATTTATAAGGAAGGAACAATGTCAAACACAAGCATCCAGAAGGGGCAATCACGTCCTGGGGGGCATCAGGCACAGCATCACCAGCCAGGCAAGGGAGGGATTGTCCTGCTCTGCACTGGGGCGGCCTCACCTCGAGTGCTGGAGACAGCTTGGGGTGCCACAATATAAAAAAGATATTAAATTGTTAGAGAGCATCCAAAGGAGGCCACGAGGATGGTGAAGGGCCTTGAGGGGAAGCCTGGTGAGGAGCGGCTGAGGGCACTTGGTCTGCTCAGCCTGGAGAAGAGGAGTCTGAGGCGAGACCTCCCTGCAGTTACAACTTCCTTGTGAGGGGCAGAACAGGGGCAGGCACTGAGCTCTCCACTCCCGTGACCAGTGGCAAGACTTGAGGAAACAGCATGAAGCTGAGTCAGGGGAGGTTTAGGCTGGATATCAGGAAAGGTTTTCCACCCAGAGGGTGTTTGGGCACCGGAACAGGCTCCCCAGGGCAGTGGTCACAGCACCAACACTGACAGAGTTCAGAAAGCGTTCGGACATTGCTCTCAGACACACGGTGTGACTCTTGGGGTGTCCTGTGCAGGGCCAGGAGCTGCACTCAACGATGCTGATGGGTCCCTTCCAACTCAGCATATTCTGATTCTGTGATAAATGCATTTGCATTTGACCAGTCCTGCGTAGCTCAGTGAGGAATGCGTTCATGCAGCCCCGCAGCCAGCTGGGGTATTCAGTCTGTTTCTCTGCACTTCATCATGTAGCACTTCAAAATGCAGCATCAGCACCATTAGGACATGATTTGTTAAAAGCTCATGTATGTCTTTATATTGGTATCAGCGTGTTTTAACACATAGCTTTAACATTCAGGTAAGGAAACAATCCATGCCCTCCTCACAGGAAACAGCTTGTTCCATAATGACTAGTTTTTGTCCCACTTTAATGGCTCAACAGGTATTTCTCTTATATTTGTGCTCATCTCTTGTTATGCCTCTTTGTTTTCACTGTGTCCTTATGATTAAATGGGTATATTCAAGTGAGTATCCATAGTTTTTTTAAATAACCTAATGATGTTCAAGATCACATATTCCTGGTGTATTGTTCCACTCAACACATTTCTCTTTAGAAGTCTAAATCCACATTGCTGCTGCCATGAGCATGTATCTTCAAATTAAACAGGCACAACCACTAGGCCTTGATACCTTAAAAAGCAACAAAAAAATATCCAGGACCTGCAACCCTAAAATCATGCTTAGTTTATTTCCACATCTATATTAATTTTCTGTTAAAGGACTGGATTTTCTAACTAGTGTTCCTACTTGCAATCTCTTAAAAGATACTTCAATATTTCATAAGCCAATTTTATATAATTAATAGATACAGTAAATTAAGTATTTATTTCTATTTTTCACTGGTCTAGTAGAATTTATCACCTGCTGCTGACAGAATAAAAAACCTCAACCTGAAATATCAGAGAAATAAATAGTACCCAGTACATCTATTGGTTTTACATAATATTTCCATGTTTTACAATTGCATTCTCTCAAACCATTACCTTCAATACCAGAGCTTCACAGATGCAAAGTTTTTTTGCCAGGAAGCCCTGTTATTTCGTTGGCATGTTTGACTAGAACTATTCACTGTGCAACAATTTCTGAGTCTGAGGTGATATGAAACTTCAGAAGTTTTAACGCCAATTCTAACAAGTTATTTAACATAGAAACAAGGTTCCATTCATGGGGAAAATTAACCCAACAGGGGTGCTTT
Organism: Ifrita kowaldi; assembly: GCA_013398055.1. Taxonomy (NCBI): domain Eukaryota; kingdom Metazoa; phylum Chordata; class Aves; order Passeriformes; family Cinclosomatidae; genus Ifrita; species Ifrita kowaldi. The sequence goes on from VZRS01012862.1 coordinate 252,509, forward strand.
CTCACCTCTCTGCATCACTTGTTATAAATTGAAAGTACCCCATTTAGATATTCCTTAATTAACATGTTTTGGAAAGATCTCGAATACCAGCAAAAGTAAAGTGCTATTCAGGCACTGAGGATAATTTGCTAATAGAAGGTTGACCCCTCTCATCAGTGTGCTACTCTGTCAGTACCTGCCTACTCCCTGCAAGCTGCTATTTCACAACCAGCTCCAAAGGCTGAAGCATAAAGAATAGCCGCTTTCTTAAAGGTCAAGGAGCAGAAATCAGCCTTCAAACCCTTCTCCTCACAGAGGAGGACAAGCCTGGGATTTCCAAGGAGCTGTCACACTCCTGCCCCTCCACAGTTCCACTTTGCTCAGTGCGGGGAGAACACGAAAGCACGACAGAACAGGGGAACACGGCAAAGCTCTCCCATTTGGAATAACATTTTGGGAAGAGTGCTACGAGAATGGCTGAAGGAAAGGGACCTCCCTGCTGCTCCTGTCTCCTGCAGTGCACAAAGCATCAGCCTGGAGCTCTGCCATCACCACCCCAGGGCTGGCTGTACAGGAAATCACAGCCAGCAGCTCCCACCAGAAAATGTCCAGACCTTCTCTTGCCCCATTTCCCAATTTGAATCGTGACCAAGAGTACTCCATCTTCATGCAGAGGCACAAAAAATTTCTACCTTTTATTAAGAGGAACACATTTCTGCTTATATCTTAATTTACTAAGCCTCATAGAGGCTCTATAAAACGTGCAAATGTTAATTTTATACACAGAAAACGAGAGAGGCAAGGAGAGCTGAAAGACATTCTGCAACCTCAAAACCATCTTCTGGCTTCCTGATTTGGTGTTCTTCTGGTGAGAAATGCTTGGAAATAGCAGAGTTTCTATTTGTAAGTGGGGATGGTGGAGGGAGAAAGTCAAGTGGTGGTGTGGGTAACACAAAATCAAACAAACAGGTACAGAGCTGACAAGTCGTCTGTTTTACACCAGTATTTCTTCTTTGACTTTGTTGGAGGGTGTATATTCTTATTTTCTGATTACAGGAGAATACCATTAATAGAACAGGCCTTGCACAAAATTAGCAGAGTTGCCAGGCATCCTGCTTTGACAAATATGAATGGCCCCAGATAAAGATCTCCCCTCAGATATGGCTGTGTAGGCAAGCACACAGTTCACTGAGCACATAAATAAATGCACAACAAAATGTGCCACTGCATGCACGTCTGGGTTTTTAACAAACTGCAAACAAATGAGGCTTCACTGTATGCACTCTAACTCTGTTCTCACTTCACAGACTCTTTGTATCTTTATTTTTCTGCCAACATCTTTGTTTCTCTTAAGTATTACTCCTGCCCTCTACTTACCCATGCAGGGTTCTGTTGACTCAACTGGAAAGACTTTTCATGAGAGCCTGCCCTAGCCTGTCTCAACCACTTTCCATTCCTTCACTTCTGATTCCCTACACATACATTACCGAGTTCCAGACAGATTTTTAAGTCTCATTTCACATGCCTACATTCCTTCAAGGTCTGCTTTACTCAAGTTCCACTTTTTTTTTTTTTTTTTTTTGCTACTAGTCTTTGTACGGCCTCTCATCAGTAATTCAAACCTGAGGATATTGTGATTGCATTGTTGGAACTTTTCAACTCCAAGCTTATCTATCACGCCTACATTATTTCTAGTGATTAGCTGCAGTATCACTGTTAAGCTTGTAGGCAATTACCTCATTTAAGGGAGCATCCTTGTAGTGCCTCACTGAACATGCTGTTATCTGCATTTTCATACTGCTGGCTCTTTCATTTCTCCCCATTCTGTACCAGAACAAATGAAGTCACTTGGTCCTGTACCAACCTCTTTTAGGCTGATTGTATTTAAAGATACTCCATCTTCTGATCTTACTCCTAATTCAAAACCTTTCTTAGTCCATGATATCATTCAAACCTTTGAGACAGACTGTCACACTGCATCTCGGTTTTCCACACAGCGTGTTTTGAGCTTGTTCTTTGCACTAAACTTTCAGTGATTCTAACTGGAGCTTTGAAGATGCAGAACAACCAGAGACTATGCAGAATGCAGGACATCTGCTGCAGCAGACAGGGAAGTGATCAACTCCCAGTGTAATTCCACAGCAATAGTCACTGTCCTGATAAGCCCCTTAAGCAGCCAACTGCAACCACTTCTGCATTCAAGACAGTGACCAAGACAGCCTTAGTCACCAGTCAGTGCTAAGTACTCTCCCCACACACTCCCAAGAGTAAGGACTCACTGACTCGCCCCCAGCCCCACACTGGACCTGCAGACCACAGCTTAGCATGGTCTGTCACCCTGGAGAGCATTCAGAGGCAGCTCACATCCACAGAAGGGAGCTGCTTCCAGAAGAAGACAGACACATATTGCCCCTGATTTCTGATGGGTGTTTTACAGGTAGAGTGTACCCTTTACAGAAACACAGTCAACTCAATTGAGTTGGTTGTATTTCAGGCAAGTAGAAAAAGACACAAATCAAAATTTTGTTTTATTTGTGTTACCAAGCCTCCTCCCTTGGCTTGCCTTTCATTTGGAAATGCTCTGGGCTCTAATAACTGACTGACTTAGTATCAAATTACAGCTGAACTTGTAGACACATAATTAAACCAACACATAATACAACTCACATGCTACTGAGGGGGAACCCTTGACTTTTGGGCTGAGCACAAGACTTAAAGCCAGAAACTCACAACTGATCTCAGTCTGACTTTTGACTTGTCTGTAACTATCTTTGTCTCATATATTTCACAAGGCAATTGTAATATTTACTCTGCTAAGGTCAGTATGTGCTTTGAAGACATAAAGTACTAAGTGCTAAGTATTATTACTTATCCAGTAGCCTTGTTTCCTACGTTAGCTGCATGTGAGCAAAGCATGCCTTGCTTTTCAGTCAATTTTGCTGGTTTGGCTTCCTTGGTCTCTCATTTTTCATGGAACAGTCACTTGGCAGAAGTTTTGGTTCATGGTGGTCCACATGCAGCAGGAGGAAGTCAGCCCTTGCCCTCAGATGACTGCTAGCATGTTTACAGCCACACCACATAACCCTGCTCAGAACAAATCTTTGCAAGAAAGTGCTCAGAACAACAACAGCTATTGGCATCTTAGGGTTTGTCTTCCCTAATATTAACCCCAGTAAAAAAACCTTATTTAGAGCTGAGGTAAATGTTTGGCTCACTGTTTGGCTATGTTATTTCTGTTCCCTTTGGAATGAACAGCATCAAAGGATCTAAAACCATTTCTGCTCACATATTTAATGCATTTTAATCTTCCCCTGCTGGCCTGTCATCATCAGAGACTTTATTGCTTCCACCATCTTCTGCCACTTCTTGCAGGATTTTTTGTGCTAGAGACTTTGGAAGTTATTTTGTTTCAGCACCAAATCTCTCCCTTTCTAAATTCAATGTTTACATTAGTCAGTGTCTCGACATACACTTATTTGACTAATTGTTTAATGACCCATGAAAAAAATTTTTGGAACCCATACATTAGGAGAGCTGAAGAAGAACATACATCACTCTTTCCTGTTCTTTACAAGGTCCTTGTTTAGATATATATAAAGACAACAAGTATCTTTCACATGTCACTGCTGTGCTGCCTTAGCTTCCCAAAGTGTGGCATTAAAAGGAGCAGTTTTCACAGTCAAAATGACACAGATCAAGTTTTCACTTTTAAAGTACTTTCACTTAATCACTTCCTCCACCTCTTTCCTGGTCTGCATATCTTAATGATTATGAATTGTTACACAGTACAGTGAAGACTTTGTAATTAGGTAATAAAATATCTTATAAATAGAATAAAAATCTTATATATGAGCAAATATGCAATTAAGTCATCAACAGCTTTACTGAAGTATTCCTTTGCCACTGCAAGTTCATCTTTCCCTTCCTGGTCTGCCTTCCTTGGCTGTCTCTGATGTTTTTGTCAAGAAACAGAAGTTAAAAAATAGCCACCTTTCACACTGTGTATAAGAACTCTTTAAAGACACCATGATGAAGAAAAAAACCACAATAGTTACAACCAGCATGGGGGAGTCAGGGACCCACCTCTGTTCCTTAGGACTGTTTATTCCAAGAGACTACTTAGGCACAGACTTGAGTGTCTCCTGTAGGAATGGATGTGACTCACACAAGGACACACCAGACACTGAACACCACTAATTACTGTACTCTCTGTCCCAAAGCAGAGTCAAAAGTGCAGGCAGTTTTCTTGAGAAGCTCATGCAGTCAAACCACTGTGAGTACTTGAAGAAGCACAAGAAATGGCAGTGGATGCTCTAAACCAATGACCCAAAATTCCCTGATTCAGTGGTAGGCATTTGTCTTGGCCAGCTTTCCAAAAACTGCTCCTTTGGCAGTGGGACAGAGGCACTGCTGTGCAATGCTCCCTGCCAGCACGTCCTCCTCAGCACTGCAGAGATTACTCTTGCCAGGTGAGTCACTGTCCTTAGAGGGATGTCAGCCTCTTTGACTCAGAAACAGCTTCTTAAATATTCCAGAAGAATTTCTGGTGTGTCAGTCAAGTTGGTAAAGGCATGGTTAAAAGAATTTAAGAGAACTGTGTGCCTCCTCCCATTCTGATGTTGCTGTCCTTACAGACTTTACTGGAGAAGGAAGAAAAAGCAGCCATGGAGAATTATTTCAGAGACAACAGGAGCCAGGAGCCACCAACTCAAACAGAGGCAAATTATATATAACATCCTAGCTGCAACACCTCTGGTGGCTTTGTGCTTCAGGACAAAGTGGTGAACGTGTGCACGCTCAGCAGGGCAATGCAAACACCTGTAACCCCAGCATTCCGTGGTCCCCACGTGGCTGGCATCATGGACAGTGAAGTGAGAGCAGTTTAAGGACTGCCCACCCCATCCTCAGTTGCACTGATGCAACTGCACGCAAAGCAAGGCTGGAAACCAGATTATTGAGGTTGTGACCATTAAAAAAAACCCCCGGAAACATTGCCACCCAACCAAAAACCACGCAGCAAACTAGTTAGCCCTTTTTTTGGAATAATTTTCAACTGTAATTCTTTGAAAACTCAGCTTACAATGAAGCATGAGAAGCACTTCTAACAGCACAGCTAAAGGAGCTGTACTTTGCTGTAAAGGACAGGAGCAACCGGTCAGAGGCAGCAAAAACTTTTAAAGCCAGTTTTGCCTTGAATCCACTATACTGTGGATTGACTTTCCCCCAAAAATGATACAAATATCCAAACAAAACAAAATTCAGCTGGAATTCGAGGCTCTCAGCAGTTCTGACAAGCTGGCGTCTGAAAACCTGGCCCTCACTGCATGTATGTAGAGCACAAATAAATCCTTATTTTTATGCCTACCCACAAAGAAAAAGCAAAAGACTGAAATAAGGAAATTACTGGATATATTCAGATGGATAAGTATCTTGTAAAATGAATAACTAGGCAAGGAAAATCATTAACAATAGAGCCATCTGCTGTATTTCAAAAAAACTACACCAGCAAAATTCTGAAAATGGTAAAATGCTTTACAAGCTGAATTTTTCACTACTCAGTGGTACAAAAAGTGATCATAATGATTAGTGCATCAGTTCAAATCATGAAAAGTGTGTATTTCTTACACCTCTTCTAATTAAAAGCAATATTTAGTGGCATAATACTGATCCTCTGTGTCTAATAAAACTAATTGACGTTGTAGGTGGGCTTGTTATAAGCCTGGAATGCTCTCCATTCCACTTGAATCAGATAAGCACAGACTTGTGTACGGTGACAGTGAGGTCAGCAGCAAGCTGAATATTTATTCAAATACTGACAAGACACCTGATTACGTTTTTCTTGCTTTAAAGTAAGAATTTCAAGTCTGAAGAAAAAAAAAGTTGAAAAAAAAAATCAACACAAAAAGTGAGGGGAGGTTTAGAGGACAGACTAACCCAAGTGGTTCTTCTTAGTATGTCTTTACACTTCTAGAAATAAACTTGGGGAGCCCTCTTTCAAGCAGGGTGGGAAAAGCAAATGCCTGGAAGCCAATTCCCAGTTCTGTGTCTCCAACACAGCACTAAAACACGGAACTAAAATCCTGGTTAAACTAGGAAAAATTGTACCAGCACAGACTCAAAAGCTGCAGAGAGAGAATATACTGCTGAAAATCTGAGCTCAAACGGGTGCTAAGCTATGCAGAGAAGTCACACCTACAAAGCATACAGAGCCCCTGGAAACTCTGTCCTGTTCACTGGAAGGTTGGTTCCCTGAGCTGCCCTCTCAGAGGTGACTAAAGTGACCACAAACCAAAAATGAGAGCTGTTAGCATGAATCTTCACAGGGAAGTGCCCCTTGCATTTAAAACAAGCTTGTGAGCCATCTACCTACATCATTTCTGCAGGGCACCACAGAATTGTCTCCATAAGTGCGCCTGCCCCAAACACCTTTATTAAATATTCTGATCAGATCAGATGTTTGACAACGAATTTTACTTGTTCTTACAACCCTTGCCATTCAGCAGTTTGTTACTTAACATTTCATGCACTTTTTGTAGGTTATGCAAATCAAGTAACACTTCATTACTCCACCTGCAACTTCAGTAATTGCTACGCAAGTTTATTCTACTACCGACAAAACCAAACTTCCACGACTAGACATTTTTAAGCCCCATAAATAATATAGCAAAGGCATTCTTAGCTTAAAAGGAAAACCAAGTGTATTTACCTGCCATCATAGCTATCATACTGGCTTTGTAGACATTAGCAAGGGACCCCAGTTCACCCGTAGCCAAGATTGTTTTCATGTGAGCTTCTCCACAGGCTGCACGGCACAGACGGATCTCCTCGTAGAGACCTGGGGATAAAAGCATGTGGAAATGATCAAAGTTGCCGGAGAGATATTTTCAAGTATGGCTGTAATTTCCACTTCTGGATTAATTTCCAATCTTATAATTAGTCGTAGCACTCAAGAACTTAAGTTTTGTAAGTTCAATAAATTACATGACTGGAGGTAATTAACAATGCCGTGCAGTTTCAGACTTTACCTAACAGCTATTAATGTCTGCTCTCTCAAAACTACAAATGTGAGCAGTGTAGCAAATACTCATGAATACATCAGGAGTAAAAAATGCTATGATAGTAAAGATTGATTTTAAAACAGCTTTTCCAGCAGTAAATATGGTAGTGCATTGAATTAGTACTCAGAAATAGTTATGTTCTCCTGTGCACCTGGTCAGCGAAAACCTTCCTGGTAAAATTCAGCAGTGCTCCCACAAAAATTTAAACACAGGGAGACTAAAAGAACTAGAAATTAATGAAGCACTGCTGTCAGAAGTTGGCTGCTTGGGGATGTTTAAGATTGCTCCGGTGTGGGGAGAAAAGCAGCTCTTACAGTGCACAGTCACCATTTCTGGATTGTGAATTTAAAAAACAAAGTCGCAAAATAAACAAACGGGATGCTTTGCGAGAGGGTCCTTTGCACAAACTGTACTCAATCTCCAAACACATAACCAAAAAGTTGTTTGACAGAAGGCTAGAATACAGCTTTAAATAGGTCTTGCTAAAACAGTCCAGGCTATAAAGACTCTTTTTTTTCAGCAATGTGAGACTTTTTTCCCCTCAGCCCTTAAGTGAGACCTGGAAGCGTCGAGCAGGGTTTGCAGGCTGTGGTAGGGCACACATCCAACTGATGCCATCGGCACACCAGGGTGTCCAGGGCTGGAATTGCTGGCGTGGCCTTCTGAGACATGCTGCACACATTAGCAGACAACTGGCTAATGCACTTAGCAAGTCCCTTTATAGGCACCAGGCTTCACCTTGTTTCTTGCTGTGTACCAAAGGTGTGAATTAATCAGTACTAGCATGCAGCCTAACATGTTTTATTGATCAATTGATGATGCTCCAGAAACCTACATCAAGTCGAGGCTCAAACTGGAAACACAAAGGACCTGTGCTATTTTTTTGTGCACTTAATAACCCTGCTCATGTTAGATCCAAACGAAATCCCTTTTTGTGGAGCGACTCTTTCCTGAAGCTTTTGAAAACCCAGAGAAAGCAGCTTTCTTGTCCTTCTAGTTTCGGTAACAAGAGGAAAAAAGTTTTCCCTACCTTTGAGATACGCCACCAAAAGTGTCAAAATAAAATCAACAAAATGTACATTTAGGTTGGATTCCACGAAAAGAAATTACATCCTCACAGCTGCTGTTCCCTGGCACTGCAGCTCCAGCACCCTGCCTGTAGCTGGAAAGGACTTTTACATGCAATTAGCGTCAAGCTGGTTTGAACAGGCTCACTACCTGCCAGCACACATCATCCCACGGACAGGAACGGCTCAGGATCCTCAATCATCCGTGTCTATCGGGTTAGCCGAGGTGGAGGAGAAGTGGGCACACTTTAATGGGGCAGGTGTGTAGGTAAGAAATGCTGTTCTTCATTCAGAGACCAATTATTGCAGACAATAGCTGATGTTCATAGGGCATTTCCAACCCCACAGTCCAAGTACAGAGAGGAATGCAGCTACATCTGGGACAGAGCAAATTAAGCAAAGCATCCCATTCCCAGTGCAAGCTGGAACTGCTTTGATACAGAACAAGTGTAAAAACTCCTACTCCTTTCAAAAATAAAAAGAGAAGTTTCAGTCCTCAGTCAGATTTCAATCAAGGCACAAATAATGGGATTATCCTGAAACTCTTGGGGAAATGTCTGTAGTATGGGTGGAGTTAATCACAGCTGAAAATGCACCCAGCGTTTCAAGGAGTCCTGGGCTTCCTGTGGGACAGTCTGTGCTGCCAGAAAGTCCAACACTTAAGGACTCAGTTCCATCAAGCTGAACAGCAACAGGATCAAAGCTGGATGCTACAAATCCAGGAGTATCTGTGACCTGTGCAGAACACCAGCAACTGCCACAGCAGACACAGCTTCTCTGGTTAGCAGCAGTGGCACAAACACTTTCGTCAAAAAAACTCTACCACAGGAAAACCTGCAGGCGTATTTTCAACTGGGAGCTAAGGACACCAGGAAGAGGTAGCAAGAGATTTTCCTTTTGACTCATAAAAACAAAGAAAAAAAAAAGCACAAGCTCTCAAAGCAAATGGCCAGTACTCTGCAGCACCAATATTATCCATTCTAAAAGAAGGCTAAATCTTAAGCCAGGGACAAAAAAACCCCAAAAAAGCAAAAAAACCCAAGAAAACCCAAACCAATAAACCCACAAAACAACCCCCAAAGCAAGCCAACCTACACAGAATATACTTGGAGCTCACTAATATAGTCTGCAATAGCTCTACTGACTTAGCTGTTAAAATGGATGTGACATAAGAACTCTTCTACTTTGCACCACTTGAGATACCTGACAGCTTTAATGAACTTTAGATCTGCTTTTACTGCATGCATTTACAGAAGTCAGAAGAATTCAGATTTTGCAGGGAAAAAAAAATGCTTTCATAGCTGTGGTTTTAATTTCACTGTTATAAAACACAAGACTTGGAAGCTTTTTTTGTAGCTTTCCTAACACTGTAAATATTTAGTACAGTATATTGAATTTTAGCAGCTATTAAGTACATCAAAGAAAAGGTTCCTTCCCGTATTCATCTCCCAAGCAAACACCCCTGAAAATTTCTGTTGCCATAACCTGGAGTAGATTGCCTAGATGGTCTGCTACTTTGGTGTAATACATTAGTCCTAAAAATCACAAAATAAAGGGGATAATCTGTATCTCCTACAAAAAGAAATGAAAATATTAAAGGAGGAAAAAAACACACTGCTTATTTTTTTATGAAATAGCTCTTCTTCAAAAATGTGGTGATAAAATCTTTTTTTTTAAAAAAAATTCAATTTTTTGGTGTTTTTATCTAATAAGTCACAATGACTGATGTTAGGGGTAGGAATTGAGACGAGATGTTTCAATTTCTGTTAGCCCAAAAGACCAAGGTAATTGTGATGGGAAACTGGAAAGTGAGCTGGAGCCCCTTCTGTCTGGCATGTTAATGGCAGGTTTGTTATCAAAATGACAAGCACGAGGCTATCAGCACAACACTGCTCCCTCAGTCCTGCTCTCAGCCACATATGTGCAACTCCAGGCTCCAGGGATTCACACGGAGCTGGAAACAGAGCCTGGCTCCAGGAGCCTGAGGTGCTGCTGACAACACGAGACAGAAATTTTGCAGCCAGGCTTTGAGATCCCAAGGCAGTCTGCACATCGAGGAATGGAAAATCCAACTGCAGCATTCCTGAACAACACGTGGAGTCTCCTCCAAGCCTCCGGATTAGGGAGTGTGTTTTGCCTGTGCTGGTTATGAAGTATGGAGCACAAAATAGGGTCCCAGTCCCTGATCAAAGCCTCTGAAGTCACAGCCGAAAAATCAGCAGAAGTGAAAAGCAGTTTTCATAGTGAGGTTATACCTAATGTATATCGTGGATGCGGCCATGCTCAAATTTCTTAAAATACAACATTTTCTCTTTTCTTACAGGAAAATTCAATTGCCATGGAGCAAATGATGGATTAACAATGCTCCTGAAGCCACTGACACCGTAGCATGCCCAGGTGTTTGCTAAAAGCTGTGAAATTAGCACCAACACTACTGCACCCCACACAACTTCAGGAGGTACAGCAAATATTGACAACAGGGGAAAAAAAAGAATAATAAACAGATCCAGTTTCTTTCAACAATTTGTTGGTTAACTTGATCACTCCTCAAATAAAGACTCCACATTCTGTGTCTAAAGGAAGTACCCAAATTGATAATTTTAAGCTTAACCTACACTTTGTCAAGCAATACAAGACAATAGCTGGGTAAACGACTTTAAAGTAGTACTGCTTTAAAAGCTAAAAGGTTATAAAAGGTATGTAAATTCATAAACTTACATCTCATTTAATGTTACTTTCTGATGTAATTTAGCTGTCCAATAAAGCTGCTTTAATATTCAGCATTATTTAAAAAGGTCTTAACAATGACTTCACAAAGATCTGGAAAATAACTTCTGAGTGTCACAGAGAGCTCCAGCAACATTCAAGAACTGCTTTAAAATAACTTGACATAATTGGACATACACTAAAATATTTAATAACCAAACAAGCCTTTCAAGCAAATCACAAAGCAACACCATTCTATTGTGGTGACCCCAATTACTGCACAGGCTACAAGAGAAACTAAAAATGAACAGTAAGATAAAGCACTCTACCACATAGGGGGGTTTTTTTTCAGTAACTTCTTAAGTTGTGAAGACTGTCAGCATAAGAAAATACCCATAAAAATATATTATTATTATTATTACTACTACTGTTAGCGTAAGTTATAAAAATAGAACTGCAAGGCAGCTTTAGCTGATGAAGCACCTTGAACACAGGCACAGGTACTTCTTAATTGTATGTACTATAGGAATTTAGCCTAAAAAAACTTCTTCATCCCTTCTTCTAGATTTCTTAAAAGTACTTTATAGATTAGTCTGTATTATCCCTAATCACACAGGTAACATATCTATATCTAAACAGGAAGACAGAACACTACATTTTCACCAAAATATTCAGATCACCTAATGAAATACTTCTTTTTTTTAATAGGAAAGTTAAATATTGTAATTTTTCACCTTGTGGCATTGTGATGTCTATGGCAAGTAAACTCTGTTCCTGAAGTAGCTTTTTTTCAAGATCACATATACGTGTGCCACAAACAGATTCACATTCAAGAATAAACTTAGAGAAATCATTTGGAAATAATTTGAATTCTGCCATTGGTGAAAAAAAAATATGTAAGCCATGCCAAAATAAGGATGGCTTTCAACCCTGTCATGACATCGGCTCTGGATAAAAGAATATGCCTACCAAATTAAATGCCATCCCTAATTTACTTATTTAGTAAACTGACAGCTTTATATCACATCCATCATGGCTATGTCTGTGTACTCCTCCCTTGTAATTTGGGACCACACAAAGTCATTCATCTCCCATGCAGAGAAAGCTAACAACGTATGTCCAGTTCATTTCAGCCATGATACAAACTCGCCCTCTGAATCCAAGCCCTGCATTTCTCCTCTGAGTTCTCCTTCATATAATCCTTCAAGCAATACAACTAAGAGCAATGTAACTAAGAGCAAAAGTATGGAGATTGCAAATGCTACAAAAGAAGTCAAGATATTACAGCAAGGAAACCAGTCCTGAAGATACAGGTGCAGAAATATGTGGGTTTTTTGGTTCAATTCTAACTGCTAATTGAAAGAAGACCAAAATCAGAAAACATGATCTATTACCATGATGACTGTTATTTCCTTAAATAAAGTCAGGTACCAGGGGTCCATTAAAAACTCTTCTAAGCAAATAGGATATTATGGCACTGCATTACACAGCTAAATGGAAAATTCATTCCAAGACAATGATGTCTCTACCTTCACATGGAGATTAGTTATAGGAGCAGTGTCAGCACTTAAGGCAAACCATTCACAGTACATTAAGGAGGCAATTAGAGCAAAAACCATCTTCAGCATTATTGTTCTTACTAATTAGTAGTAGTCTACAGACACCAGAACATCAATAATAATACGAACAGCCAATTTGTACCCTCAATTTTCAGGAAAAAGAAAACAACCAAAACACGTATTTTCATCAAGAATTGAAACGTATATTTAACAAGGTATCATCTACATTAGCAGCCCCTTGGGCTTTCTAACAAAACTGTTCAAATAATTAGGCTTTTACTCGCTGGGTTTTTTTTTTTAATGCTGTACACAAAATCCTCTAAAGGCACGGAGGGAATAGACCTGAATTTTCAAACCACAAAGTCATTCTGCTTGCCCAGCCTGAGACAACTTCCAACAGCATTCCTCTCAGAAAACACAACCCTTTGTCATAAATTAATTTAAACAATTTTTATTTAGCTCAGAGCCCCAGATTATCAATTACTCTGAGGGGAGGGACCAAATTCTTCAAGGACTGATGGAGAGATTTGGGGAAGAGATAAAGACAGACCCTGCACATGCACACAGAAAGGTTTAGGGTCCTTGCCAAAGGAACTTTTTACTTACCTTCCCACTGGCCAGTCAGCACCAGACTCCTGCTAATGACAATGTCAATCTCTCGGGCACCATACTCCACTGCCAGCCTTATTTCAGTCAGTTTGGTCTCCAGAGGAGTTTGTCCAGATGGAAACCCAGCAGCCACTAGAATGAAATGGGTGCAGGCAGGCAGAAGAAATTGTTTTATGAATGTGTTAAAGTCTTATAAATTGACCGTAAAATTGAAAGTACCTCTAATACACCAAAAAGTTTCAACATTATTCTTTTTTTTAATCCCTGCAATGATTCAAACAATCTAAAGGCACCTCATCCTACCGTCTCTTCATCCACAAGAAGCATTAGCTCTAGCCTCAAAAACCAATGTCCAGCAAGGTTAAGTGCATCTTGTGAAAAGATCTTTCACGTGGCTCGATATTCTCCAGAACAGCCTACATAAATGCACAGTACCTATTGCTTCCAGAAGAATTGAGCAAACAAGGAGTGAATTCAGACATGAAGCAATACATGCATTTTTAATTTTCTCCAATTCTTTTAAGCAGTATCTCCAGTTAAATCATAATAATATTGTTTAACAGTTGAATCACAGTATAGCAAAAATTGCTTTCAATGAGTTCTGTTTATGTTTATGATGTTTGAGTACAAAACCCAAAGGTAACTTTGGAAATGGAAAAAATAATGGCTTTGTCAGAGATTGTCTTTCTCTCTGACATATAAATGCATTTAGTATGTATTTTTACCCTACGCAATGAAACAAACAAAAAACCTCACATTAGCATTAAACACCTGATCTAACTTCAAAGTCTGTCCCTGCTTTGAGCAGGAAGTTGGACCAGATGACATCCAGGGCTCCCTTCCCAGCTGAGTAATTCTTTGATTCTACTTCTTGCTTTCTGTACACCCTGGACTGGTCTGTCATGTGCGGTGACGGGAGAAGAGCTGGCACCGCTGGATTTGGAATGAAAGTCCTGAACCTGTGGGCTGCTCAGCAGGCAGCAACAACCCCTGGCTCTGCACACAGTCTCCCTCAAGTCAGCTTGTAGGACGTGCTGGTTTTGGCTGGGACAGAGTCATCCTCATAGGAGCTGCTGTGGGGCTGTGTTTTGGATTTGTGCAGCAAGCAGTGCTGGTTCCACAGGGATGTTTTGGTAACTGCAGAGCAGTGTCAGCACAGAGTCAAGGCCTTTTCTTGGCAAGTGGGCTGCACAAAAAAGCAGCTCTTATCACAAATTTTTTCACATTTACTCTTCCAATTCTCTTTTGCCCCCCATCCTGGAAGAGGGTGTATGAGCCAGTGGCTGGGTGGTACATAGTTGCTGGCCTGGGCTAAACCTTGACACAGGATTACACTTAAAAGCCAAACATCATAGGGAAAATAAACATTTTGTTAGAACTCCCATCATCATCATCATGTGCTCATACTGATGCTTATACTTGTATATACTTGTATATTAACTTATACTGATGCTTATACTGATACTTGTCCAGCACTCTATTCCAATTTCTTCTGTTCAGGTGAGAAAAACACTGATGTATTTTAAAGACCTCTTTGAAGAGCTTCCAGCAAAACAGACTTGGCATTCCTGATAAGCTTGAAGTTGAAAGACAACAAAAGATTATACCAGAAGAAAATCCTCCTTCCATTCCCTTCCTTCCCCCTGTTACCTTTGCACCTTACTCCCTTTTCACCTTACTCCCTGACACAAAAGCAACTCCAGACTTCTGGATTTTTCTACGTATTTTATAACATCAAATTATTTAACGGGGTATTTTTGAATACAGCTTACCTGAAGCTACTGGTATGTTACAGCCAGCAGCTTTTAGGGTGTTCACAGCATCGGGGACTCTTGCAGGATACACACAAACTGCTCCAACAGTGATACCTGCAAAAGCCATAGTTCCCTTTTTCACACAGAGACTTCCACTTTCTCCAGTGCAATCTATACCATGAGCACTATCCTCACCTCCCACTCCTGTGCTCTCACAAGGACCTTAAGCATCACACCAGGCATGTCTGTTACACTGCTCAAATGGTTCAGGTAATTCTCACACTGTTTCCTCCCTCATGTTCCTTCACCAGACCCTGGGAGCGAGCCTGCACTAGCAGGAGTTAAAACTCCAAGATTTCTATCGACAGACTCACAGTTTAATGCCAACACACACAGCTAAGACACGCTTGATCAGCAAATTAATGCAAGAGAAACTGCACTGCCAAGCTCTGCTCTCACTTGTGGAGTAAGAGACAGAGCCCAGCAGCAACTGAGCAGTCTTTATGTTAATGCAGCCCTACTGCATTTCTAGCTAAAACGCTCTTCTCTCAAACTCTCAGGTAACTGACCTCATATTTTACACTTCAACTGTCTGAAGAGTCCATAAATCCAAGTTTTAAAAAGAGACTGATCTTTGATACTTTATGTATGTGGCTTCAATCAGAGGCCTGGTTCCCCTTTGGTCCACACAACTTCAATCAGTGGACCAACGCCCTCTCCAAAAAGTGAGAAAATAATGAGGAAATGCAGACATTCTCTCTACAAAATACACACACCAAAAGCTACCATACCTTTATCATGCATGTCCAAGGCTTTGAGCAGATCCTCTCTGATAGGGTGCTTTGCTTTAAAGCACAGCCTTTGAACACTGGAAGGAGTATCATCGCCTGAGAGCGTGGTGAGGTCTATGCAGGTGACAGCTTTCAGCAGCCAAGCTGCCTGCAAAGGGAACAAAGCAAGGAATGGAGCAGTTCTGTTCACACTTCCAAAGCCAAACTGCCTTAGAAGATGCAGGAATCAGAAGCCTGGCTCTCACTCTGATGATGAGGACATGTATAGGATGCAACGTGGAGGATAAGCAAATAATGGCTTAGAATAGACAGGGTTGGCAAGTATTTTTGTTCATGTCTTCAGCAGTATTAATGATACAAAAAGGATACACTTTCTTTTGTGTGAATCAGGAATAAAAAACATCTGTAATTTTGGTGAAAAAAAAAAAAACAAAAGCAAGAGGTAAAGCACTCCTTAAATGGAAATGCTACAGAATTTTAAAAGACTTATTAATCAAAGAATGGAGCAGAAGCGTAACTAAAAATTTTATGAGCTTTTTTTGCTGAACAAAAATTGAGCCTAAGACATTATTTTGAAATATTTGTTGAAGGTTTTCCAGTAAATGCTCATTTACAGTGATGGCTTCACTCAAAGCTGACTTCTCCTACAGGGCCCTTGTACAGGGGGAGAGTTTGCAATGGCAAAGTCCAGTTGAGTCCATAAAGCCCCTCTCTGACATGGGTTGTCAGCAAAGGCAGCAGAGCTTGTTTCCACATGGAGGTATTAACTCTGCACATCTTCCACAGCTGGCCAGCCTACACAGCTTTCACACTTGGCTGATGGGAGTCTCCTTCTGGAACCTGCAGTAAATGTTACAAGGAAACCTGTTTGGGGGTGACTGGATGGGGTAATGAACCATCACTGGCCTCTGTTCATCTAAGCCTGATCGTTTCTGGTTTCTCCTCTCATCCTATAATACTTTGAAAAGGTTTTTCCCTTGAAATGGTTTTGTTACTTTTATTTGGATTTTTTTTATCCTCTGTTCGAGGGGATTTTTGCCTCCTCTCTTATGACATGAATCATAAAGTCATCAAGACAGATGTAGTCAGGGGGTTTCAAGAACTGGTATAAACTTCAGGTTTTTAAAATGGGTTTTTCAAATGTGTATTTTGGGAAACAGGCTGCAGAACTTGAATCTGTGATGCTCCTTCCATTCAAACACGTACAGGTTCAACACCATCTCTGTTAAGTAAACAGCACGTGACTGCCCTGCAGTGACAGAGTTCAAACACAGGAGAGATGCTTCTGACACCTTTCAAAGCAAAGCCTTGCTCGAGTACTGGTGTTTCTACACAGGAGAGGGGAGAAGTGTTAGGAATAAACATCTGTCCTGCAGCTGTGTTGTGGGAGTGACACTAAACCCCTTTCTTCCCAATGATTCTCTGCAATCAAAGCCTGTGGCTCTCTCTTTGTTATTTATATGGTAACCTCAGTCAAAAATTAGAAGAGTTACTTTTTACATTACTGCACCTGCAGTGTCTGAGGATAACCAGAGTTATGGAACACCATCTGGACCTTCTCACTGATGCTATTTCCCAGCTCAGAGCCACTGGACTGATAAACTTGGTATCAAGTAACTTTTTATGCATAAGAAACTCTAAAAAAATGCTCAGCTGGTGTCATCTCCATTTTCTTAATTTAACCATAACACACAAAGCACAAATTCTCAGGACGGAAAAATGGGCAGGAAACTTTTTTCTATCACCTTCCAGCAGGATCTTACACCTACATCCTCAAACTGTAATCCCAAGATTGGTGCTCATTGTGAACACAGCTTCAGCCACTCCAGAATGGTTGCATGATGTCAACTGTTTTGAACAACTTTTTTAAGAATTAAGTACAATTAAATTATTCATGCTTTGTTCTGTTACATCCCACTCTTAAGATTGATCCTTCATCAGCTCCTTCCTCCTGCTTCCAGGTTCTCAGCTACTGCTGCACATAAACAACTTGTTCAGTGTGCAGAGGGGAGGCATCCCAAGCATTATTTGCAGAACAGCTGCTTGGTGAATGAAGAAACAGTTTGTCTTTTCATAGTGAGATGGACAATAACCAACCATTTACCTTATCTCAGCAGCTGAAAGTTCAGTCTTCCTAACAATAGTGGGCTCCTTCCTCCCACCAAATGCCATAGCCAGTCAGGATTTTTGAATTTTAGGTAAAAACTAGTTAAGCAATAAAATCACACACTTTGAGAATGTTTAGGCAAAGAAAAATCATCCAGGTAGGTCAAACTTGACAGGGACCATGATCATATCTTACAGCTTTAAAATTAAAAAATAAGAAGGCAGCATGCAGAGAAGTCTGTCTGGGAAACAGAATAAATGTGGAGGGATAGTAATATACAATTTAATCCACTCATGAATAAAGATGACTTAAATCCATTTGCGGTTTTGCCAGTCATGAGTTATAAGGTTTTTAACTTGTTTGGATAAATGCGTCACCTTATTCCATCCCATCATCATCAAATACAAATTACTAAAATAAGACACGGACAAGCACATCTTTTAAGTTTACATGTATCTTGAAAAAAATTCAATATTACAGCCTGGAGAGGGAGAGTGACTGCTTTAAAAGTGCAGGAACAGAATGCATAAGAAGAGCACTTACTTGCCAATTACCTTTCACAGTTTTCCATTTTTTAATTTGTTCTGCATGCCTCACCACTGCAGGTCGATTCACATACACTTTTGAGATCCAGCCAAGTTCTGGGGTCAGAAACAAAGAAAAAAAAGTCTCTCTCTAGTATTTCTGTGTTTTAATATATGGTGTGGTACTTCAGAAGAAAGTTGTAGAAAGTTTGGAACCTCTGAAGAGTATGTTGTGCTTTCACGTCCTTCTAAGGGCTTGTGTACTAATCAGCAGTCCAAAATAGCCTTAACTTCTGTTAGGGGATGATCTGTGAACTGGGTACTTGACACAGCATGTTTTGTGTGCCATTACAAGTGAATTAACTGAGTGCTGATGAGAGAGAGACACCGTGTTGCCAGCCCCGGACTGAGAAATTTATTATACAGGCAGCATGAAAAAAACCCCAAAAACCTCCAAAACAGCCTTCTGCCATTGCTTGATGACTTACTTCTAGATTCCAGAATTCCCAAAGAGTAGAAGATGCTCCACATGTACTAAAACAATGGAACTGTCTAGAGCCAGAAGAATCAAATATTGGCCACTGCTTAACAAAGGCTAACTGACTGGTAAAGGAGAACTGAGGGTTCAGGCTCTTGAATCTTTACATTTCTGCTCAGTATGATAAATCCAGAGAGCAATTTTTACTATTAACATACACAAACTGCTCATGAGAGTACACAGGAAAAAGAAATTGGAATGTCTTCAAAATCTCTCACATCCCAAACCATAAATAATTCTTCTGATCATACAAGCATTCCATGAAAACAGTCTGAAAATAACATCAACAATCATTAACCACCAATCATCAGCAAATCACCACCATCAATCATCAAATACCATCATCAGTTAAGGTCAGAATATGGACATGGGCATAGACAGATACTAGGAGATAATAATTCTGGCTGACTGAATTTATTAAGAGTATGTCACTCTATGAATCTTCTTTACTATGTTGTTAAATTGTATTTCCCTCAAGCATATTGATTAAAAAAAAATGTTTAAAACTTAAAAAAAAGCTGGTAGACAAAATCACTAATTTTGTATAGAAATCTTATACTTAATTTTTTTTTCTTCCTACTGGATAGCTTTAATAGCCAAAAAAAAAAGTAGAAAACTAACATACTAGCCAAAGCATGTGCAAATAAAAGCTTGTTTTCCTAGACTTACAAAAAGCTGCAGAGAAACCAATTTAGGGTAAAGATGACTCAGTGGAAATGCAGGACAACATGAAACAGCTGAACAAAATCTTGTTCTGAGCATATATATATATATA
>VZRS01012872.1:12114-60199 GCA_013398055.1 Ifrita kowaldi
ATCCCATCCCATCCCATCCCATCCCATCCCAGGGCAAGGACCAACGCTCATCCTCACCGTGCCATGTGCGTGCTTGGGGATGGATCCCTGAGGAGCCCAGAGGCTGCCCAGGGCTGGAAGGTGCTGATCCTGTGGGGTGGACATGAATTTGGGATTAGGGATTACAGGGTGGACACAGCGAGGTTGATACAGGAGCTCGTTTGATTGTAAGGAACAGAAGATCCCCAATGCAATCCTCTTGAAAATTCCCATTCCCTCCGGATTTTGGGCAAAGCAGGTTTAACACCGCAACATTTCTCTAGGGTGAGCTGAGTGAGCAAAATTTAATAATCAGCTGCATAATAGTTCAGATCAAATCAAAGAGCAAGAGCAGCGTCACCTTTAAAACATTTAAATAACATTTAATATCCTCTGTAGCATTTACTTTCCACAAGCCTCTGCAAAACCACCAAATGCTCACAGAAATTTGGCAAACTGACTTCTGCACAAATCCAGCCCCCCAGATGAGCTGTTTGTTAGTCTCCACTTCACAAAGTTTCACCCAATCAACAACAACAACAAAAAAATCCCAACAAAACCCCAGACAGCGCCTCACGTGCTGGGGGCGACCAAAGAAATCCCTGATTTGGGTGACCAATGAATGTCCCCAGCAATGAAAAGCAAACAATTTGTCGGCAGCCCCTGCACTTGAAAACGAATGATCCAAATTATTCAGCGAGTCTCCCTGGATAGTGAATCCATTGAAAGGGGATCGAGACAGAGTCATAAATTATTCATTACCCAGAAGAGAATGAAATGCATATAATCATAACAATAATAATAACAACAACAATCGTTACACTAATAATAGCAACCAGAGCCAGCTCTGCCCAGAGAACCAGGGAGCCATGAAGCCTCCCAGACTTTATTTTCCATTTATCCCAGCCCCTGTTTAGAGCAGCTGTGTTAAATAAAGGAATGTAAAGTGGGTCGGCATTTGGAGTAAATGTATTTATTGCCAATAATTTGACTCGCTTGCCTTGGTTGGGGGTGATGGACTTTGTGCTCGGGTCCTTGGCAGGGAGAAGCTCCATGAACTCCCACTCATCCCTGGTAATTGCTCCATAGAATGGATTTCTCCGTGTCCTGGGCTGCTTTTAAGGAGCCTTTGGAAGTGGCTGCAGCGGAGGCATGTCCTGTCCCACTGTCCCTGGAAAATTTATAGGTGTCCATGGGCTGAAAGAGAAGTGGAAAGTGCTGGCCTGACACATATCCCGGGATCTGACTCTTCCTGGTTTGAATGGGACCTTGATTGCGGAGTCACCCGGGGGCCATTGAGCGCTGGGAGCTGAGGAGAGGCCGCAGCACTTGTCACCCAGCCCGCGCGTTTCCTGCTGCCGCTGGCACGCCGGGCTTTGGCTGGGAAAGCCCCGCCGCGGGTCCGCCCCGAGCCTCGGTCCGCGGCCTCCCAGCCCCCCGGCAATTCCGCTGCCCTCGGGACCCGAGGTTTCCTTCGGGCATCTCTGACTCGGAAGCTCCTTCCAGCGGCCCCCCGGGGGCATTTTCTCCACGGGGAGCTCTCTGCTGGGCCATATTGAACATTCACGTACATTTCTATGCCTGCCCCGCGTTGGAAAGAGCCCGGCTACCACTTTGGCATGCAAATGAGCCCCGTCCGCAGCGCAGGGGCTCAGCCGTGGCACTCGGCCATCTCCCAGCCATTTCCCACAGGTCGCCCCGTGTTTGCAAGGAGGGGTTGGAGGGGCTCGAGGGTCCTTTCTGAGGCTCCCTCAGAGCTTTCTCCACCTGCTGCTCTCCGGGAGGAGAGGGGAGGGCTCCTGCTGTTTCCTGCATGAGGGGAAAAGGACATTTTTAAAGCTAAGGAGCGGCCGGTTGGGCTGAGAAGGAGCAAAGCACTCGCCTCGCCTGTCTCCATCAGCGTTGGGTGCTGCAGAGGGGGCTCAGCAGTCGCAGGTTGGGGCTGGGTGGGTCAGTGCTGCAGCAGAACCAGCCCGTGGGGGTAGTTTGGAAATCAGTGCTGAAATAACATCACAGAGATGGTTTTTGTTTGGTGAATTAATCTGCGGTTCAGGCTGAGCCTGCCCAGGTGTGGGAGGATGGGGGAGATGAGGCAGAGCAGAGCAGGGTCTGGGGCTGGTGGGTGCCCGGTGCTGAGCCTGGTGCCATCAGCTGGGTTTGGGGACACGTGGGACACGTGAGGCCTCTCCCTGTGGCACGGCAGGAGGGCTGAGCTCGCAGACCCTCTGCTGCTGGACAGCTGTAAGGCAAGGAGCAGAAGAAAGAGTTCCTGCTGGCATTTTTGTTGGAAGTCGCCTGAGTATTAAGTGGAACACGGTTTTCATTACCAGCTCCATTTTGGTGCAATAAATCACGAACTAGAAACACACTTCTGGCCTGGATTCTGCCCTCAGTTCTGAGTGGCAGTAACCAGAGGCAAAATCCAGCCTGGGCTTCAGCATTACAGCCCATATGGTCACCTTTTGGAATTAATTTCTTCTGGTAATTTCTGTGTAATTACACAGCACTGAAGGCTGCTTCCTCTCCTGGGCAATTAATGGTGCTGATCTCGGGCCAAAGGTGCACTTTGCCCTGCACAAACCTGTGAGGACAGACGAGCTCAGCCTCCAGGTGACAATCTGCACCCTCAGCAAGGGGACCCTGGACACCCCCAGAGTCCTGGGAGGAGATGGGGCCACCAAGCAGCGATTCAGCACAGAGCAAGCCCTTGCTGTAAAGGGAACACAGAGGGTTTGTGCGAGCTCCAGCTGCTGCTGGAATATTTGGGAGGTCATTCCCGCCGAGCAGGCTGCAGGAACCTGTAATTGCAACAGATGCTCTCCGACAGCGGCGGCCCCGTGGGGGAGCAGAGCCGCTCGTCCCCCCAGGGCAGGAATCTAATTTATATCTCATAAGACAGTTTTATTTTTCGGGATTACCGATGGATTCCGTGCCAGAGAGCCCCGCGGGCTCCGGCCGCTGCCTCGCTCCTGCCTCAGACAGGGGGAGTGCAGGGTCGTAAAAGAGACTCCTCATGCTGGGTTATGGGCCCTATAAAATTATCCCTGTGAGGAGCCGGCTGCCCGTGTAAAGGAGCAATTGAAATGGATAACAAAGGCAGCCCTCGCCCCCCTCGCGGCTTCTGTACAAAACCTGAGTTGGACGGGAAGGAGAACCGCAGAGGGTTTGTTTGAGCCAGGCTTCCGTGCGCTCAGCTGCTGCTGCCGGGGATCCTCTCTGTGTGCAAACGGCTCCCGTTCCAACGGGACAGAGGGAAAGCGAGGGGGAGGAGGAGGAGAAGTCATTTCTCGTCTCACCGCTGGTTTCCGTGGGCTTTGGATGGAGCCCTGCTCTCCCTCTGTGCAATTTGCTCGGGGTTTGGATGGAAGGCCGGCCCTGGCCGCGTGTGGGCTGATGGATTTGCTCCTGTTCTGCCAGAGGCAACAACACAGCCCGAGCGGGAGAGTCTGGGACCAAAGGGGAAGGTGCTGCCTCCAGGAGTTTGGCTGCCCTGAGTGCTGGGGGGCAGAGAGGTCCTGCAGCCCCTCCTTTGCTCTGGGGGCTCCCCAAAGCCAGCCCCAGCGTTTTGCAGCTCAGCGGGGCGCAGACCACGCAGTCTCCAGCCTCCCCCAGCTCCAGCTGCTCTCCTCAGCTCCTCGAATTGGAGGAGCAGTGATTTCACCTCCCTGGCTGCTTCCTGGGACCAGGGAGACAAAATGGGCTCTGTGAGTGGTGCCCATTCTGCTCATGTCCAGGGGAAATCCCTCTGCTCTGAGATTTGCTCTCAGGAGAAAATTAACAGAAAACTGTAGAAAAAAGGGGAAATTTTCTGCATCTCCTGTGCGTCCAGCTCTGAAAAGCAGACTCACTTGGTCAGGGGAGTGCAGCCGTGTTGTGTGAACGTTCCCATCCATGGGAAGCACTCTGCAGGTCAGTCCATCACTTCTATGCTCGGGAGCTTAAAATCAGCTCCTCACACTCAGCCCCAGTTTGAGATCCCAGGCAGAGAAATGCTCCTCAAGCCAGGGGTTGTCACCTGGTTTCAGAGTGAACACACCCCGGCAGTGGTGAGAGCAGCTTGTCCTTGCCCCATTAGCTGGGACAGCACCATCCCTTCCCAGACAGCTTCCCCCCCTTCCCAAACCTCAGCTCCCAAGTTCACAGGCTCACATTTTCCCTCACTGCTTCCTGTCACGGCAGCAGAGAGAAAGTGGGAAAGCAGGAGCTGAAACCCACAATGGCAAACAGAAAAAAATGGCCAAACCCTCTCAAAGGAGACAAAACCCCTCTGGTTTTACCCCCCACCAGCACCGTGCACTCGGGAGCTGGGGCTGTGTGTGGGTCTGAGCACTTTTGGGGGACACAAAGGGACAGTCCCAGGGTGGATGCTGGGGAAGCAGCCGCAGCCTCTAAACAACTCTCCAGGCTCCCAGCCTCCTGAGAGTTTAATTTTTGGGAAGCTTTAACATCCCCAGCTTACCAAACTCTGAAAGAAAGGTCAGCTAATCCTTCACAGCATCTGAATGAATTCAGGCCCAGAAGTGAGATTACTAAACAGGGGAGCGGGAGGCCGGGAGAGCTGCATGGATACAGGGACCCTTCCCATAGTCAGGCCTGGCTTTCTAAAGAAATGGACCTTTTATTCCAGTCCTCATCCCCCGGGAGGAGGGAGGGGTGGGCAGACGTGGCCAAAGCACCCAGCTCTCCTCCCTCAGCAGCAGGACTTGGCGGGGGGAGCCCTGAAAGAGAGCTGAGGGTCCCCATCCATGGAGGGACAGCGGGGACAGCTGGGGTGTCCTGTGGGCACCAAGCAGCACCCATGGCCTTTGGATACCCTGCTCTGGGTGTCATCTCAAGCATTTAGGGGGGAAAAAAAACCAAACCAAAACCAGGGTCCTTATGTCCCTCTTTGGCTGCTTGGGTGGCTCCAGATCCATGTCTGAAGGCACTGAGGTCCCAGCAGCCTGGGCACCAGGGTGACACTGACAGAATGCAGGAATTTAGGGCAATATGGCCATTGCTGTGTCCCCATCACTTGCCCCCGTGGCTGAGGTGGCCTTTGTGGGACACCTGAGCTGTGTCTGGGCTGAGCAGGGTGAGTGGGTGCCTGGGGAGGGCAGCGGGTGCCGTGCCCGGGGGCTGTGGGGCAGCGCAGGCGTCCCCTCCCTGTGCTGCACCCACACTCCTTTGTGAGCCCCGGGGCGATGACATGACAGCACCACTGCGGACGAGCTTTTCTCCTGCAAATCCAGTGTCCTGCTCAATGCTGGAGGAGCAGAGCCCATTGAAAGCCCGCAGGCAGCAGCCCCGGGGCGGGGATGCCCTGCGGATGAGCCATGGTAACCTGGCTGCAAGTGTGACAACGCAGACACCCAGACCCCGAGCCTCCCTGCCAGGCTCCCCAGCTCCCCAGATTGGGTATTCAGGCCACAGGGGTTTCTCTATTGACCTCGAGACACTGTTCTGCATGGGAGAATTCTCTTTCTTTCTCTCCTGGTAACTGCAGAACCGAGAGTTTGTAGTTGGAAGGTTTCACTCCCACCACACGGCAAGCCGGTGACTCAGCCAGGAGCTGCTGGCCCAGTGGTGGCTCTTCATTCTCAATGTCCAGGGGCCAGCTGGGAGGAAATGAGAGGATGCTCTTTTCGAGCACTCTGTGATGACCCCAGCAGGGTGGGGAGGCTCCGTGACCACGAGCAGAGCCCCCAGTGCCGCACACACAGAGCTGCCAGTTCCTGCCCCAGTTCTCTGTCTCCCCACAAAGCACTGGAGGAGGAGAGGACAGCGCTGCCTTCGGCAGGACAAGAGGGTCCATCCCGTGTCCCTGCCTGTCCCCTCCTGTCCCAGCCCTGTGTGAGCCCATCTGAGCCTCCCCGTCCGTCCCCTCCGCAGCTCCCGCTCCTCCAGACGCTGCCCCCAGCTATTCAACCTCTCTCCGGATCATTAAACATATTGAGCAACACCAGTCCTGTGACTGGTTAATTAGTAAAGACCTGACTAATTAGTTAATCATGTTTACCGAGTGCTTTGAGAGTGCTCAGTGTTATTATTTTTAATTATGACTGGCCCCGGGCGCTGCTCCTCCCCCCATGCCAAGCCTTGCAGGGTTCACACCCTTTGTCTCTGCCCCCCAGGCTGGGTTTGGGGTGGGAATTTGCCTCTTCTCCTCTGGTCACCAGTTGTCCTCAACAGCCCCTGGGGGGGTCCTTAGGAAAGCCCCCCACAAAGTTCCCCTGTACCCCGGCACACTGAACTGGCTCCATCCCACCCCTGGAGGAGCCGGGGTTGGCCCTTGGGGGGCCCTGCAGAGCAGAGCCTTTGTGCTCTCCTCACCCCACATCCCTCTCCTGACCTTAAGGGAAGGGCAGCCAACATCCAGCCTTGTTCTCCCTCTCCAGTTCCAGCCCTCAGTGCCATGGACACCCGGACTTGGGAGCCTCCCGTTCTATAGGGGAGAAATCAGATCCCCAGCAGAAGGAAAGGCAGGTTATTCCCAAATCTGAGTGGGGCTGCGCAGAGGGAGAGGACAGCCAAAGATTTCATCTGCCCGGAGGAATGTGAATGGGGTTTGTTAGTCAGGGGAGGGTCTTGGCATCTCCGAAGACTCACCAAGTCTGATCTCCTTGGGACTGTCTTCATTCGTAAAAATGTCATCAGCTCGTTAAGCACCGCCATAAAGAGCCCCAGTCACCCCTTATCACTGTGGGATCTGCAGGGGAGGCTGCCAGCACCAGCTGCAGAATCAGACGCCCCTCCACAGAGCACCGAGAGGGGAAATCTGCCTCTGAGCAGGCAAGGAGCTGTGAAAGTCACCCAGGGCCGCCACAGGAGCAGGGCTTGGGGATGTTTCTGTCGCTGGGAGTTGGTGGGGGTGCCCATGGCCAGTGACAGTGACTCTGGTGCTGCTGCCTTCACCCCAACCCTGCTGTCCCCAGGCTGCAGCTGGGAGCTCTTTGCTTCTGCTCTTCCAAAAGCCCCCAGGGGTGTGGTCGGGGCTGCCGCCTCCAGGTGACCCTCACCTGAATGGCTGACGCCACCCTTGGTCTGTGCTGGGGGGATGTCACGGCAGGATCACGGAGCTGCTGGCTGGGAAGTGCAGAGGCGGTTCCCTTTGCACTCTGAATTTCCTCCTGGAAATCCTCCCTCCTTTCATGGCTGCCAGTGAAGGGCAGAGCAGCCTAGAATGGGCACCAGCCAAAATGTCAGCGATGATGGGGATGGAGCCCAGCCTCAGGCTCTGGAACTGGTCCTTGGACTGGCCATACTGGTCCAAAGAAAGCACCTGGGGGTTTTGGATCCTGCTTCTAATCTGAGCAGCACCAGATTCCCTGGGAGGGGCTTGAGAATGGAGCAGCCACATGGCAGCTGGGGTTTTTCTGTAATTTAGGGGGTTCTGAAGCACAGATGGGATCCTTGCAGTTCGTTTTAGTGGCATATCTGTAGTAAGAGTGGTTTAATGGCTTCCACTTCTATGGATCACACATCCAGGACATTTTCACACTGTTTATATGGATTAATCAGGACGGGATAAGGGCTTCGAAGTGCTTGGGACCATTTGGAGTCTGGAAATTTGATTCTCAGCTGTGCTGCATTTGTCTCCCCATGTGTAAAGGTCAGGAGGCTGTAAGGACCCCTGGACTCTGGGTGGGCTGTGGCCCCAGCCCGTTGTCACCCCTAGGAGGGACCCTGTGGGTTGCTGGGTGCCGGCAGGAAGGGCAGGAGTACCAGAGCTCAGTTTCGTTTCTTCCCCAAGACCACTTTTCCTCCTTGCCCAGCTCCTCCCCACCACCCTCCTCTCAGAACCCACTGCTTGCTCCATGAAGCTCCTCCTGCAGCCAGGGAGCACCAGGAGCCCTTCCCCAGCCTCCCACTGCCTCAGGGCTGGGCTGGGGGAAGTTCCTTTCCCCCAAGGGCCCTGCTCCTCAGCCTGTCATGCTGCCGTGTCCCTGGGGGTCAGAGCTGCCCCTGTGCCCCAGCCCAGCCACGGCCTCGGCGTTCCCCTGCGGGAGGAGAGGCTGCTCAGTCTCTGCCTCTGCACAGAGAGAGAAACCAAGGCAGGCAGGGAGGGAGGGAGACAAACCCGGCTGCACCTGGGAGATGTCATGGTTGGTTTTCCAGCTCCAAATGGGCAGTGACAGCAGCTCCGTGGGGGCGTGAGCAGGGGGAGCAGGGCAGATTTATGGCCCTGGGTCAGGCTCAGGCTGAGCCAAGCCTCCTGCCTAGCATCAGCTTTATGGACAAGATGAAGTGCAGAACCTCCAGTGCAGGCACCCTGTGAGAGGAGAGACCCTGGAGAGCAGGAACAGGGAGTTCTGTGAGAGGCCATCCTGCCCCTCTCCCTGCTCTGCTCGGGGCTCTCCTTTCCAGGCTGGATTTGGGATTGCAGGGACCAGGCAGGAGCAGCCCCCAGCAGATGCTGGGTCTGGTCCCACAGTCCCACAGAACTCACGGGCTGTGAGCTACAGGCAGAGCAGCTGGAGGCTGAAGGAAGCAGGAGGCAAGAGCTCCCCTCTTTCAAAACAAAATAAAATTCACAGCAATTCCCAGCCCTGCAGGAGGGAGCAACACCAGGCAGAGAGCTGAAACCTCAGAGACAATTCCAAATTCAACACCCTGTCGGGCATCGGCGTTGCCAGGCGGGGGAGATGCTGTGGAGATTGTCACAGCACCATGGGACACGAGGGCCCAGGCCATGCCAGGGTTTCCCTTTCTGGCCAGACACCCAGACTGAAAGTCTTGTAAACTCAGAACCTCATAGAAAAGATTAAGCAAAATTCCTGGAGGCTCCCGGCTCTCCCCGAGATCAGTGGGACAGACCTTTCTCCCTGATGTGGTGAGATTGTCACTTCATCACCGTCTGGTACTGAAAGCTGCGTTTCAGCTGGGCTTTGACGAGTAATTGATGGATGATGCAATGGTTATTGTGACCGCGGTGTCCCCAGATTGTCCTCTTTGGCAATGCCTTTTGATGTCCCTCTTCAAAGGACAGTGGCAGATCCTGCCCTTTCCCTGGGAAGGGATGGCCGGGAAAGTCTCGGCAAACACAAAGTGCCTGTGGTGTTGGGGCTGCTCCTCCTTCATCCCAAGCCCTTCACCTGAGGCAGGTGAGGTGTTTTTCTGATACTTTTGCTCCATTAGACCTCGTGGGGTTGCTGTAGGTGTTGAGGTGAGGACTCTGACTTTTGATTCAGCCCCAGAGCCCCCTTTGGTGCTCACAGACTGTGGATCTGTGCAAAAGCCTCCGCAGACAGAACGGATGAGGCTCAGCAGGGTCAGGGCAGTGTGGCACAGCCTCTGCTCCTGGATTTCGGCTGCTGGTTCGGGAGTTTCTGCAGGAAGAGCAGCACCTTTGGGCTACAGACAGGGCTGGAGCTCAAACACACCCAGAGACAGCTACGGGAGGAGCAAATATCCCTGAAATAAAAACCATTCTGCATTCTGAGTACTGTGCAAAGCACGGGGTGTGTGGGGTTCCACTGAAAGCTGAAAGTCAAAACTCCCAACAGCCAAAGCAGGGACACTGTGCCCCAGCACGGTGTGCTCGGGGAGCTCCAGTGGTGTCTGACACATCCCAGGGACTTCTGCTTGCTCCAGCATTCCAGAGCAGCCACAGGGGGAATTACTCTATAGGAATTACTCTATAGGTGCCCCACCCCCTGTGCCTGGGAACGTCCCTGCAAAGGGTGGCTGCTCTCTGAAGGGACGAGTCTGGGCTCCCCTCTGTGCAGTCTCACCGTGGGGGTCACCCCAAAGGAGAGGTGGCATCTCCCCAGGTAAGCTGGGGGGGATCAGTGCAGTGCTGTGCAGTGCTGGGTACCCACACAACGCCCTGGGCAAGCAGAGGGCACAGTTCAGTGGCTCTTAATGAGTTCTAAATCCTCAGCTTGGATCCATAATCGGATGAAAATGCCGTTATTTATTTATGGGATTCGAAGGGCTCGTTTCACGTTGGATAAAGCCGATGGAAGAGCTGGTGGCAGCTGCTGCTCTGGAGTTAATGGAAGCCTCCCACTGATGCCAGTGGGAGCAGGGCAGAGCTCCAAGGGGAGATGCCAGTGCTGGGATACCTGTGCTGCTCCCTCCATGCCGAGGATAAAGGCACTGCCAGTCCAGGCAGCTCCTGCTGCACAAAGGGCACAGCTCTCCACGGGCCCAGGAGGCTTCCAAGGCAGCTGAAAACCTCACCAGAGTGGGTTTATTTTCCAGGGCAGCCACAGTCAGAGCTCTGCTCCCTCCGGCTTCACTCCCAGCTTTACTCTCGGTACTGCTCCAGGGAGAGCTCCTTCCTCAGCCTCGGAGCCACATCCCCTACAGCACTCGGAGTGGGACACAGGGCTGGGGGATGCTGCTGGGGCAGGAGGCTCTGTGGGGGCACAGGGGACTTCGTGCAGGAGGGGATGAATGAACCCAGTGGGATCTCGAGCCCAGTAAATTCCTCCAGCACTGTGGGCAAGCCATGGAGCTCCTCACACTCAGGGGCAGAGGATGAGAGAGGATTTTGTGGCCTCAAGGAGTGACTGTGGGGAAAAGCGGGGGCTCAGATGCTCTATTGACATGTAAGGGGAGCCTGACTCCTTCTTTGTGTTTGTGCTGGTAGGAGAAAATTGAGCATTGTCCGCACACCTTGGGATTGGGAAGGGATTGGGAAGGGGCTCAGCCTCGCTCCTCGGGAGCAGAGCCCGGAGAGGGCCGCTAAGCAGAGGAAAGCCGTGTCAAAGGAGGGATATAATGGCAGATTACAGGGAGTTCCTGGGGTGGCATTGAGCTGCCCAGCCCTGCTCAGCGCAGGCATTAACATTCATTGTGCTGCCGCTCCCCCAAGCTCTGCCTCGCAGGAAAACCTGAGCTGCCGCTGCCCCACAGCCCCGGCGTTTGTGCTGCCATGGAGTCATTCATTGACAGGCTGCCCTTTTATGCACATGACCGGCTCCCCGGGAACCTTTCCCGAGGTATTTTGATCCCACAGTTGGTCAATGGTGGCCGGAAAGGGCTGGGCTGTGCCGCAGGGTGCCCGGGGTCCGGGAGAGCTGAAGGTCCATTCAGCACAAGAATACCCCAAGCCAGCAGGTGGGACACGGGAACCCTTAATCCCAAATCATTTTTCTTGCTGGCATCCTATTTTGCTGGGAATGATGATGGTTGTGGGCAGCAGCGAGGCGTGGGCTCGCCTCTGGGAGAGCGATATTATTCCCCTCTTTTTGTGCCCGGGCCCGTGTTTGAATTGGGAAACAAAGCTGAGCAGCTTGTGCCTCCTGTTGGAAGCCTTCCTATCCCGCTGGGGATCCGGGACCTTTTCATCTCAGCCCAGGCACTCCAGAGGCTTCTGCCTCTTCCCATCTTTAAGTCTTTAGTAAATATCAGAAAAGAGAAAATAAAGGCGATCCCCAGGGCTCAGGAGTGTTACCTTCCCTACATCAAACAGAGCAGGGGGGAAGGAAAACAGATATTTATCCTCATTTTAGCATTTTTCATGCGGAGCTTGCAGAGAGTAAATAATATTTAGCCCCATTTTGCAGTCTGGGGATGCTGTGGAGCAGGGTGGGTTTTACTCTTTTTGTGTGCACCCAGATTTTGGGGGATCCAGACCCTGAGCCAGGGGAAGGGGAACAAAGCGCTGCCAGGCAAATGCCAGCTTGGATGCTCCCATGGCAGCGATTCCAGGGCCATGGGCAGGGCAGGCAGGGAAGGGGAGAGCTCAGCCCCTCTGGAACCTTCTGGACACAACTCAGCTGCAAACCAGGAGCCCTAAAACTAACCCAGGAGTCAGGAGTGAGAGCAGGCAGAGCAGGGAGGTTGTGCCCCATAGGGAAGGAAGTTGCATTGCTGCTGAGAAAGGAACAGTTTAAAAAGATCCAACTCCTTTTCATTTACTGTCTCAGACTGGATGTGAATGTTTGGAGGAAACTCTTCCCTTTCCATGAAGTTTTTGATTATCTGATGGAAGGCAATTCAAAACAGGACAGGAATATTTCCCTTTTTTTGTTTGAAACCCAAACTTTTGGCTCGACTTTCAAAACCCCAAATGAAATAATTTAAATCTGAAATACACACAAAAATGTTTCTACTACGTTTTGATGTTTTTCCTTGGAAAAATGAAAATTCTTCCTCCCACAGCCTCCAACCACCCTGTGATTTCTGTCTGAGGCTCACACTGAGCACTCAGCTCTAGGTTTGACACCCAGACAGGCTGGCAAAAGCCACAGCTCAGCTCCCCACTCGGGCTCTGTGCTCTGACATCAACGGCAGTTGCACAATTCCCTGTTACTCCTTCTGCAGAGGAACATCGCAGGAAGAGGTTTCCTGGCACAGATTTGGGGATGGCACTTCTTCATCCGACTGATGATGTTCACATGTGATTGTTGTTCATTCTTTGCTCTTTAATACTTCCTTTTCCTCCAAAGCCGTTTCCAGGCCAGGTTTGCAGATGGGTCCATCTGGTGTCCCCAGGGCAGCTGTGACCCTGGTTCTGCTGTCCCTGGAGGGTGATGGAGAGGCTGGGTGGCTCCAGGGTGGCTCAGGGGACATGGGGAGCATCCCTTGCCCAGCATGCCATGTCCCCTCTGCAGAGAGCTGCCACCTCAGGAACATTCCTCCCTCCCCAGCAGTGTCAGCGAGGTGGAGACTGGTCCCCAGAGCCAGGACAGGCTTCTGTGGGAGATGTGAGGCAGGTCAGGACTGGGGGTCACAGAGAGCACCAAAACCTGCTCCTGCCAGCCTTGGAGCAGTGGGGAGACACGAGAGGTGACACAGGTCACAAACCCAGACCTCCCCGGTGTCCCAGCCCTGCAGCAGGCACCGGGGCACGAGCCAGAAGCCCAAACTGATCCATACAAACAGCTGATAATTGGAAGCTCACGGGAAAACAGCCCCTTCCCAAAACACCCCTGAGGAGCTGAAGGGCCTGAACTCCCCACAACTCTGATTTTCAGCCCCTCGGTCAGTGGGACTGAGCCAGGTTCCCCCCTGGTACAAATACAAGTGCAGAAGGAATGAGTTTGCTGTCCTGGTTGCTTAGAAGAGTTCCTGGAAAACCTCCCCTGGTGTGGGAGAGCTCAGGAGGCATTTGGGGCTCCCTCTCTCCGTCACCTGTCTCGGGGCTGGGAGTGACAAACACCACCAGCAGCACTTCCCGAGGGGGACCTGCAGCTGCCGGTGCCACGGGAATGCTTTAAAGCTGGGCCTGGTGTGGTGGGGTTGATTTAAAGCTTTTCTCTGGGGCGTGTGGGCGAGGGCTGTGTGCGTGTGCCCCGCTCCAGCGAGGAATGCAGCTGGAGTGGCTGCGCTGAGCATTCGCATCCAGCTCCCTGCAGCTCCCCAGGTTCCCCCAGGACTCCCATAATTGCTACACTCGCTTTGCTGTGCCTCATTATTTCCAAGTTTTCCAGCCCTAACGCCAAAGGAGGCTGTATTCGATGTAATTATTACTCAAAACTTTGAAAACTTAAAGCAGGAAAAATAGGCCATTAAACAGCTAAGGAGCAAAGTAACAAGTGTGAATTACAGCCCTGCCCTGTGGTTTGCCTGTGATGGGTTTGTTCCACCCACGGAGAGATGCTGGAGAAGGGAAGGTTGAGTGGCTTGTTTTGCTTAATCTCTGTGCTGTCAGAGTTCCAGTCCCCAGAGAATGCAGATCTATAGAGAAATGTGCCTCCCCTTTGAAAGGCAGCGCACATGCCCAGCTCCCAGCAAAGGACTTTTGTTCTGCTCTGATTTATACAATTCTCTGGGGCCAGGAGAAGTGGCTGTCATGGTTGCAAGGATTACTCGCGACTGGAGGCAAGGGTGGACTGTGCAAGAATAATTTGTTCTCTTGGCTGGGCACGGAAATCCCGCTCCCCCTTCCGCAGGCTCCGTCCCCCGTCCCCCAGCCCTCACCCACGAGGGGATGCTGACTCCCAAGGTCCTGCTCTGCCCTGTCACAGGCTGACCCCTGTGCCCTCACAGAGTGAGGGACGACCCAGGGACACTCCTGCCCCTGGCCCAGGGCTGGAAGGGGGCCCCTGAGTATCTCACCTAGAGCAGGGGATGCTGCCAGCAGCTCACTACACCCCTCAGAATGTGCCCAGGGGTGAAGTGCAGCACCCCAGAGGTGGCAGCTTCTTCCCTGTGCCTCTGGAAGGGAATTGGGGTGTCTGACTCAAGGGTAGCCCACGGCCCGTGGGCTTCCCCCACAGCCACGGTTTGCTCATCCTCTGAGTGCACCCTGTGCAAGCTCTCAGTGAGGAGCATCCCCTGCACACCCTCAGCCCTGGCACAGCTTGGGATGAGGCTTCCAAATTCCACTGCAAGGCGAGGAAAGCCTCTGAGTCTCTTCCACCACTGAGCACATGGTGGTGGCTGTGGGCCTGTCCTGTAGAGCCCAGCAGCCTCAGAGGGCTCCGTTTGTCCATCTGAGGGTCGCCCACCACCTCCAGCAGCACCTCAGTCATTCCAGTGAAGGACGTGACTTCACTTATCTGCTCCCGGAATTTCTCTGCTTGTTTGTTTTGTTTTCATCCCGGGAGGAGGAGGAGGGTGGTGCCTCCACATGCACAGGGCCAGCCACCTCTGAACCCCAGCGCCAGAAGCCCTTTCCATGCTCTATAAATTTTATTGGAAAATCTGTTTCTCTTGGGGGAGGGGCGGTGGTGGTGCATTTCTCTGCTCCCCCGGTAACGCACCATGAAAGGGCTCCTTAAACGCCAGCTCCTCGTTTAGATGGATCCATCCAGGCAGGCAGAGGTGACACAGACTGATGGCATTTCCAGCCGGGCTGTCCCCTGGGACAGCGGCTGCTCTACGGCCGGAGCAGACGCGTTGGACGGTGCCGAGGTTGCTCTTGGCTCCGGCGCTCATTTGCGGTGGGGAAACGCCCGCAGGAGCCAGGCAGAGGCTGCGTCCCGGCAGGACCGGCAGGGTTTGTTCTCCGTGTCCATCTCGTGGACTGTCCCAGTGACAGGAGCTGTTCCCAGCCTCGGGAAGGGCTGGGGAAGGTGAGGGAGGGAGGGACATCCCTGGTGCTCCCACAGATCCCATGGTGCAGAGCAGTGCTGGCTGAGGGCTCCTCCGAGAGCGCCTGTCTGCACCAGGGTGTTTTGTTAACCTCAGGCTGCAGCCTGGCCCTGCCAAGGCTCTGATGTTCTTGGAAAACCCTGGGCTAACGAGACACCTTCCCAAACAACAGCTGATGAAGGGACTGCCCGGCCGCTGGCTCGGCAGGCACCGCTCCCGGCGGACAGCACCGAGCTGGATCTCCCTGGAGCTGTCATTGCCTCTCCCCAGCACTGCCTGCGTTTGGCAATGGGAACTCCACCTTTACCCAGACCCTTCTCCACCTCTTTCCTGACAAGCCAAACCTGACTTCTGATGTGAAGGTCCTGGGATGCAGGACCAGTTTGAGAGTTCTGAGAACCCAAAGTAGAAATCTTATCCTGCCCCATCCTGTTGGAAACCCCTGTCCAGCTGGAGGAAGGAAGAACCGGGGGTGTTCCCAGGCTGGGTCAAGGACGTGTCTGGGGCCACCCAAGGTGTGCTGGATGGAAGGCAGACCCCGCTCAGGAGGTGCCAAGGTGCCTGAGCAGTGCTGATATTTCTGTGCTCGGATCCAGCTCTGCGGTGACACAAGGCAGAGATCCGTCAGGAGAAATTCCCTCACCCTGCCAGCTCCCCCAGCCCTCAGCAAACATCCAGCCCTTCCCTCACGGAGGGCTTCACCTCAGCCTGGCCAGGGACCAGCGAGGAGCACCCGGCACTGACTCCACCTTTGCTCCAAGGGTCTCAGCCATGGTGGCCAAGAAACATAAAGGCTTGTAATGCTTTGTTCGGCCAGGAATAAAGGGAGTCTGTGGCAAGAAGGCTCCCATGTTATATAAGTAAGGCAAGGGGAGCTGTATTTGAACTGGCAGAGGGCAGTTGTTTTCACTCAAGCAGAGCCCAGCTCATGGCTGCTTCCTCGCTGAGCTCTTGTTCATCTTGGCCTGAGCAGCTCCGGGTCAGGGAGGCAAAGCTGTGGCTCCCGGTGGGGGAGGCAGGGAAGGGAGAGATGCAAAGGGCAGCGCAGGGCAGCCCGTGTGGCTGGAGCCGGGAACTGGGCTGGCGTCAGGCACAGCCCCTGCCGGCCCCTGAGCTCCAGCACAGGCTCCAACACGGGGCAGTCCCAGCCAGGGTTGGGTCCAGCAGCTGCCCTGAGCTCCCTCCCAATCCCAGTCACTCCCAGCTTGGGAGCTCTCAGGATCCCAGTGGGAGCATTCCCAGCACTGCCCTGGCTGGAGTTTGAGCAGAATTTGAGCTCCAGCACAGAGCCAATTTTACTGAATCAGGGCTTTCAGCCCTTGCAGCTGCTGGGAATGAGTAGGAGCTGGACACGGAGGTGTGGAGCATCCCTGGCTCGGCTGTGCAGCACCGGGAGCACGGTGGGATGAGCTGGGGTGGACGAGTGCTGCTGCCGTGGGCAGCAGGGAGGGAGTACCCAAGGAGGGGGCACAGAGCTCTCTGTTGGCCGCCACCCTGAGGAGTTCCTGTACAAGCGAAGCAGGGGCTGAGTGCGGGGTGTGGCCACCTCCTTTCCATGAAATGCAGCTCTGGGGCTGGGGCTCAGCTCTGCCTTTGCCTCTGTATCCTCAGCCTGCTCTGAGCAGTGTCGGTGCAGCCTCTGGGCAGCAATCCCATCTCTCCGGTCATGTCAGGGGTCAGGAGCGGGCAGAGCAGCAGATCCACAAACTGAACCCACCAGCCAAGGATTATTGAGGGTTTCCTGTCTACAATCTTTGTAGGAGACCTGAAGCTGACCTGAAGAAGGAGACATAAATGTGATGCTTGGCACAGAGAAGGTTTTGCGGTCCCTGCTGAGTGAACTCTTTCAAAAGGTTCATCATTGACCTTGGGATTGCAGAGATGTCTCAGGGGTCGGCTGAGCCCACGGTCATGGGCTGATGTCTTTCTGCTGAAGCCTAAAAGGTGTGTCCCATTTGTAGCCATGATGCCCCAGAAGGAGCTTTTCTGGTTAAATGGAGAACCTCACCAAGGCTGCAGAAAAAATCAGATTAAACTTTGCCAAAAATGTGCTGAAAGGCACCAGTCACGGCAGGAGATGGGCCAGGAGAATTTCTCCCTCAGTGTAGTGAAAAAAGGGTGGCAAGAGCAGCAGCAGCTCTGCTGACAAGCCACGGCTGGGCCGGTGAACCTTTCCTACCCTCCCTTTGGGATGCTGGCACAGGGAGCTGGGAGATCCTTGCCTGCTTTGTCTTGGGTGGCTGCAGCAGCCCGTGTTAAAAGGGGATGAACATAGCACAAAGGAGCCTGACTTTGTTTCTGCGCTCTGGGATTCATTCAGGGGGATTACAGGCGCTTTTCAGCCCGTTACCACCTGGAGAGGCAAATACAAGGCAGCGCTGCTCGGAGTCGGCTTCCCACCGAGCAGCCTCAGTTCTGCCGCAGCCGAAGCTGGGGAAGGTTAAAAACGATCCGTGCGGGAGCTGGGCTGAACAGTCGACCTGAGCGCGGGGATGTGTTGGGCTCACGGGGATGGCAGCGCTGCCCGGGCTCCTTAAAAGGGTTTGGTGTCGGCTGCACTGGCAAGGGGCAGCTCAGAGCGGGCTGCAGGCTTGGAACCGAGCCTGAGACCCCTCCGAAGGGAACTGTACCCCGCATTTCTAAAGGGAAAGAGAATTGCACAAGGAGAGAGGTTGGAGGAGGATGGGGCTGAGTTAAAGACCTCTGTGGTCAGGGGGAAAACCTCTCCATGCCCGTTTCCTGGGGTGGGAATTGTTATGGATGAAGGGATAAATGACATCAGGGTGGAGGGCCAGGCGATGGGCTGTGTCTCTTCTCCGTGCCGATGTGCCCCCAGGTGAAATGGAGTCACCCCGAGCACCCTGGGATGGAGAACGCAGCCATTTCCCCATTCCCTGCACTGCTGGAACCCGTGGAGAGCATCCCAGAGTGTCAGCACAGGGCGGGAACTTGAAGTCTCCTCTCTCTGAGAGCAGCCGAGCATCCCATGCCCATGGCCATCCTCTTCATCTCCAGCCATTGCGAAAGCAACAGTTCTTGCAGCCAGGCAGAGCCCCCGAGCTTCAGTTTGTAGGGTGTTTATTTGGGGCTGTTATGCCTGAAAGAGCAGGCTTTTGGGACTATGAAAGCTGTGAGCTGAGTGCCAGCAACTCCAAAGGTTGTTTTCAAGAGTTTATTGCTGATGAAGCCTCCAGCCCGTGTCCTCAGGGACATGTGCAAAGTCCCTGCTGCTCTGAGCCAGGAGGGTGGGCACACAACACCACACACCCTGGGGCTGGTGCTCCTCAGTCCTGCGTCCCTTCCAAGGGCTCCCGAAGAAAATGGCATGTTTGGGGTGATGCTCGACCCAGGGAAGCTCCTGCTCCCCTCCTCAGCCAGTGCTGCACAGGCTGGGGTTCCACCGTCCTTGGAGTTCCACAATCCCTGGGCATTTCTCCTGTCCATGCAATGCTGGCCACAGCCACTCAGGGAATGGATCCAGGACTGGAACTGGTGATAAATGACCCAGCAAAATTTTAAAGCAAAAAATGAGACCAAGGTCTTGTTCCTCAGCCAGGACGCTCTCCATGCTGTCCAAACAGAGAGGAAGGACCTGCCCAAGGCCATGCTGCTGCTGAGGAAAGTCCCTCCCTCACTCAGGAAGGCACCAGGGGTATGGGCAGGACTTCTGGGGTGCCATGGGGGTACCCCCTCCCCAGGACACTCGGGGTACTCCAGCCCCTCTGGCAACAGTCCCAGCTCCCAACAGCACCCACAGCGGTCTGGCCGTCTGCAGGAGGAGCTCCTGGGATGAGCTGCGTGGCCGGAGAGGTTTGCTGTGTGCCACCCACTGAAACCCAGGGAAAGCTGTGCCCCAGGGCCCAGCAGTTTGGCTGCCTGCCCCAGCAGCAGGCAGCAGCGAGGAGCTGCAGCTCTCCAGCCACACACCCACCCACCCACTGCTGCTCCCTGGGCACAAACACCCATGGCCCATCCTGGGGAAGGCTCTGAAGTGGCATTTGAAGCACGCTGTGAATGATGTGTCCCCTCCCCTGGCACACACAGCCCGAAGGCCCTGCGTGTCCATCGGAGGGAGCAGGGCAGCATCCCGGGAAGGGCAGGAGGTGTGATGTGACGGAGCCATGCCCAGAGCCCAGCTGGTGGCACCAGCTCAGCTCTCAGCCACAGCCCCTCAGTGCCAGGCTGCAGCAGATCCCCCGATTTCACATCCCAAGTGTCAGTTTAGTTAACTTGTCAGCAAGGGCAGTAAATAAATCCCTCTCACTTGCACTCCCCGAAATGCTGCAGCTGGAAGGGATCTGCCGTGCTGTTCCAAGGCAGAAGAAGGGTTTGCTCCCTGGGAGGGAACGTGCCTGGCCTTAGGTGAAGGGGACTCGAGCTTCCCGGAGGGAAGGGACAGCAGAGACAGTGTCAGGCTGATGGGCCAAGCCTGGTTTCAAAAGAAGCAATATATTTCCTGGTGAAGATTCATTTGTTCCTCTGCTTGTGATGGGAAATTCCCAGGTCTTCCAGGTGAAAACACCTCCAATATCCCCCTGCTGAGTGCCAGGACCTCAATCCAACACCCCCATGGCAGCCAGGAAACGCTGAGGGCCAAATACAAGAACCTGACAGATCCTCAGCCACCAAGGCAGGGCTGAGGCCATGTCCCCTCTGCCTCTCCTTGGGCCACCCTTGCCAGGCTGTGCTCTGGGTGTGACAGCAAGGTGACACTTTGGTGGCTGTCACGGCTCTGTTTGCCTCGTCTCAGCCCTGGAGCCCCTGTTTTTGTGGCTTTTGAAGGCATTGTTTCCTGATGCAGGAATATCCCTGCGGGCCCTGCGCGTTCCCTGCAGCGGGAGCGGCCCGTGGGCTCACACACAGCCGGGCTCCCGGGCAGTGCCGCGGGTTCCTGCCGGGATCGCTGCCTGTTAATGCTCAAAAGATGATGTGGGTTTCCTGCCGTGGGGAGCAGCCTGCGGCTCAGGGTTATTGCCAGGGCTGCAGCCAGCTCGGGGCCACAGCTACAGACCATGGCAAACACGGATTAAAGGCCTGCTGTTCAGCACTGGGCAAACCACAGACACTTGGCTTGGGAAGGGGTCACCCCGAGGAGGGCAGCGAAGGGAGCTGCTGTGCACAGAGCACCCCGAGCTGCTCTGGGCAGGGTGGGGATGGTTGTCCCACTCAGCTCCTGAGGGACAGAGGCACCCACCACCCCCAGGGGCACAGCTGGGCCTCCCCATGGAGCTGCTGGTGTTGTACAAAGCAGCTGGGCTGCAACACCAGCCAGGAAAGCTCCTGTGGGAGAGGCTCTGCACATCAGCCCCTGCTGCAGTCGGGTGTGTTGGAGTTCACAGTCTGGGTCTCTCCCAGAGCTGCAGGTTTGTGTGGGGCCAGCAAAGGCAGAGGCAGGGCTGTGCTTCAGGCAGCTCTGGGGTGGGAAGGTGGGTGTGGGGTGGTCCTCTCCAGTCCGGAGGGGTTTCCCATCCCAGGGCACAGCTCGGTGGCCCTGGAGGGAGCTGGGAGTGGGCGAGTGCCGGCGGCTCGGGCCAAGCTGGGAACTGCAAAAGCTTTTCTGTCCGGAGGTGGGATCGAGCTCAAGCCGGCTTCCTTCTCCCTGCCAAAGCATCTGCTGTCCTGCACGTTTCCCTTCCCCCTTCCCTGCAGCATTTCAGGCCATGGAAATGTTTGATGTGATCTCCCCACCACAGCTCCCTTTGGTTGGATTCTCTGTGGTTTGATATCCCTGCTCTGGCTGCCTTGAGGTGACCTTGGCTTTGCAGTGCCCTTTCACACCGGAAAACCAAAATATTGCATTTCAAAATTGCCCAGACGGGTATTTCCAGTGACCTAACGGGAAAAGGAGCGTTCCTTCATAGCTCCATCACCCCGACTTTGTGAGCAGCTCCAGCTGGCCCCAAGCTGCTTTAATAATCAATAATTTATTTGGCTGGAAATGCCCCCGCCAGGTTGGGATCCCGCAGTCCCGGGGCCAGTGGGTCTGGCTCCTGTGGTGATCCCTGCGCTCCAGCTGTGATCCCTGAGCTCCAGCTGTGATCCCTGCTCTCCAGCTGTGATCCCTAAGGTCCAGCTGTGCAGCATCACAAATGTGAAAATGGGGTGTAGCAGCTGTGAATGTGCAGCCCCTGAACCAGGAGCACTCCTGAGGCTGCTCCAGGGGCACAGTAAATCTTCTGCCCTGGCCAGGGGCAGGACCTGATGTGCCACCAAGGGAGGTGGCTGTGAGAGAATCATCTGTGCTGGCCACATCACCATTGCATGGTGATTTCCGTAGAAGTTGGGGATGGAATTGGAAGATGATCCCACTTGCTGGGTCAGACCTGGGTTTAAATGCTGGTCTGTGACTGCACTATCCCATTAAACCTCTGTCATGGTGTTGCCTTGGGCTGTGGGTGGCACAGCCTGCAGCAGGCTGGGGGACACATCCCCCCTCGAAGGCACTGGGGGGCTGCAGACTCCCCTTCCCTTTGACCCGCCCCCAAAACCCCTCCTTGATGTGCACAGGGCATCAGCGAGTCCTGGGGGATGTCTCCTGCTGCTCCCGCCATGCACAGCTGGCTCCGGCATGAGCAGCCCACAGCAGAAACTCTTGTGGGCTTTCAGGACAAGGACAGGCAGGGATGTCCTCCTGGCTGGAGACCTGGGGGACGAGGGGGCAGCGGAAATTAGGAACAGCAGGGAAACCACTGGCACAGCAGCACCAGTGCTCAGGGTGTGTTGCTGAGCTGCTCAGCACCCTCATCCCAGCACAGCCAAGGCAGTTCCCATCTGCCGGGATCAGGCCCTTCCCTGAGCGGGCATTGTGATGGAAAAGCTCCTGAAGGCCCTGTGAAGTCACTGAGCCTCGGTCTGTGGCCAGGCTGGAATGCACTAACTAGGAGTTGTTTTGAGGTCAGAAAGGAATAAGTTGTTTGCAGACAATTGATGTTGTTATTAAAAACATCCACGGCGCAGAGCAGGGGGAGGGAGGTCCTCTTTCCTGTTTGGGAAATAGTTTCTCACTGCATCCATCAAACGAAAGAATTCCGTATGAAAAATTAATTTAGAAAAAAAAAGTTTCTGGGGCACACGCGCCTGAAAATGAACCACAGCAGGATCAGAGGTTTGGCTCAGAGCAACATCCAAGACTCAAAGGCAGAGACCAGATTAAAATCCAGGACTGCTCTCAGCCTGTTGCTGGAACTGGAGGAAATGCAGTTTCCTTCAGGGAAATGCAATCTCCTCTCTGTAACTTTTGGGCAAAATTCAGGGACTGCAGCTGAAGCCCGGAGCAGTCTCCCACCGAGACAGACTCCATGTGAGTCTGGAGCAGCAGCTGGACTGCAGGAAAGGGGGGATCGTGTCCAAAAACGAAGAAAAACCCCTCAGATGAAGGGACCAGGCTGTCACCCTGCTCCACATCGTTCCTCTCCCAGCCCAGGGCGAGCAGCTTTCCCAACCCTGTCCCACAGCATGGAGATGTCACCTGAGGTGTGACCTGAGGAGCAGCCACATCACACGGCCACGCTGCAGCCACGCTGTCCCACAAGAGCCAGGTCACCCTCTTGGCACTGTCAGCACCACGTGGGCACTGGCACGGGGCTGGCCTGGCCCTGCTTTCCCTGTTCCCAGCCCCTCTGCGGGGTCACACATTCCCATGGGATGGACAGGAGGGAGGACACTCTGGACATGAGCCAGTCCCTGTGGTGTCCCTGGCAGGTCAGGTTTAAGCTTTGGGCGTAACTGCGGGGTATTTTGGGATGGGAATCTGTTCATGGCTGGCTCCAGGATTTGTGGGCACATGGCTCAGTTCCTGCCCGTGCCTGGCTGTCCCATGTCCATGCAGGCACCAGCCATGATCATTCCTGTAGGGGTGGTCAGGGACCACCACCGTGGGTCCAGGACAGAAGGAAGCCTCCCCTCATGGTGGAGGGTCGGGCAATTTTAGGGACAAAGTGGTACAACCCAGGGCTTGAGTGGCTCAAGCCCATCTCTGAGCATCCTCTTCCCCACGGCCAGAGCTGCCACTCCTACCGGGATTCCTGGGAATGTCTGCTCCTCTGCAGCCCTCCTTTGAAACCAGCCAGGTCTGCAGCCTGTGCCGGGGGCAGTCGGAGCTAATTGCCGGTGATCAGCTAATTGAAGGGTCCCGATAAAATCTGCCTGGCAGGCACAGGAGTGTGTGGTGGCCCCGGTGTCCCACAGGGCGATGGAGAACGCGACACCCAGGGCTCCATCACATCCCCTCTTCCTCCTCCCCTGCCCTTAAGGGGTTGTCAGCACCTTTGCTTGGGTTGTGTCGGTGTCACCACTCTGCTCCAGGTGGGTGTTGGCAGTGACCCTCGGGTTACAGATGTGACCCTGGGGTTACAGATGTGACCTGGGTTGGTGGCAGTGGCTGCATGGCCACAGCCCCGTGGAGAACAGGGTGCTCGGAAAGTGTGGGTGATGTGATGTTAGGAAAGGGGGGACCACAGGATCCTTCTCTCCTCCCCAGGGAACCCACTCCCAGGCACTCCCACTCCTCGAGTTTTGGCCAAAATGAAGAGTAAAGGCTTCCCACAGCCAAAACCGCCTTTGCTGCCCTGCAGAACATGCAGCTTTATGTGTCTGGGTGTTCATGTCAAGCTCCTCTCCAAAGACCTGCCCAGTTTCCAGGAATGCTGTCCCATCCAGGGATTACCCATCCTCTTCAAACAGTCCTGCTCTTCCCTGGCCTCCCTGCCTGGGAGAAAGGAGCAGCGAGGGCCAGGCTGGCCAAGGCAGCGTCCCAGGGCCATGGCGTGCACAGGAGGCTGATCCCAGCAGAGAAGCTGGGAAATCCCTGTGTTTGACTGCTTTGATCTGGATTAAATCCCTCAGAGACAAACAGGAACAGCCTTCCTGGGTCTGTGCGTTTTGACTTGAAGCCATCGAAGTTTGCCCTAAGTGACCCTGAAAAGTGAGCAGGCAGCTGCAGGCTCAGGGCTGGGCAGGGAGGAGCTGCTGCATTTCCAGGTGTGCTGTCCTTGCCCGAGGGAGGCTGCAGGGTCAGGTTTGGATTCGGGATTGAGTAGATGTCTGCCTGCTTCATCCTTGGTGCTGCTGGGTCAGTGGGATCACTCCAGCCCCTCACCACCTCAGGAGAGAGACAGGAGCTGTGTCCTTCACAGGGTGTCCTCCCGTGCTGGCAGTGTGTCCATACCCACCCATTCCCCTGGTCCTGCACCACCGGGCACTTTTCCATCCAAACACTGGTTTAAGGCAGAGGAGATTTGGCTTGAAGTCCCTGCCCTACAATAGGTCCCATGACCCCAAAGAGATTTGTGTTTCCAGCTCACGAATTCTTTCCGTAGGAGCCTCACACCTCTGCTATCTCACACCCTTGGGGTGGCGGAGCAAGGAGGGGTGACTTAGGGCAAGGGAGGAGAGGAAATGCTGTGTTCCAGGTGGATGTGGGTGTGGGACCCCTGGGCCGGCAGCTGCTCCCTTGCAGGGAGGGGATA
The DNA here is from genome assembly GCA_013398055.1 of Ifrita kowaldi. NCBI lineage: Eukaryota > Metazoa > Chordata > Aves > Passeriformes > Cinclosomatidae > Ifrita > Ifrita kowaldi. The sequence goes on from VZRS01012872.1 coordinate 36,570, forward strand.
TGGCCTCAGAATGTTCTGGTGTTGGGGTCTGGATGTTAAATTCCTGCACGGGATCGTGGTGCTGCAGTCCATGGAGACCCCGCAGACGATGCTGAGCCCAGCCAGGGCTGCCCGGCTTCCCTGAGCTACCCGAGCCCAGCACAATCCACATTTCTGCCCCGTTACAGAAAACCATTCACAGTAGCACAGCTGCCCTGATAAGGCAGGATAAGCCTGTCAGCTTTTGATAAAACCCCAATCTCCAGGAAAACAAAATACAGCAGTGCCTTGTCGGGAGTCCCGGGGCCGCCCCAGCCCGGCCGGGAGCAGAAAGCCGCGGCGTGGGGGGAGCAGGGCAGACAGCTCGTCCCAACACCTCCCTGAAATGCTGTCAGGCAGGATAACAGCTGGGAGGTCAGGCTCATCAGCCGGAGTTTTCCTCCCCTCGCAGATGCCCCGATAGTGTCCCGGAGATAAGATAGCTCTGTTTACTCAGGGCACGCAGGAGAGCTTTGTCCACAGCCCCGAAGGTGCGAATATCCCTGAGCAAACACAGCTCTTCACACCTGTAGGGCTTTTCCAAAGCCAGCCCGGAACGATGCCGGGCCCAGGTGACTGCGGGATGGGAGCTGGATGCTCACCCCATCAATCACCACGATTCGTGCTTGGACTGGGTTGCAGGATTAGCTCAGGTTTAGGAAGACTTGGAAGCGGAACTAAAATCCATCACTGCTGAGGTTTCCCATCTAGAGCTGAATTTTTATGTCATCCTACATCCTTCTGCAGATCCACAGACAGTTCTGGCTTCTGTCACCCAGAGCTCTCAGCCTTTGCCACAAAAATCCCTCCCCAGGGTCCCTCTCCCTACTTCCAGACAGGGAAACTGAGGCACGGCAGAGTTAGGCCAAGCCATGGCAGGACCTTCCTGCATCTGGGGAGCATCTCCTCTCCAAGGACAGAGCAGCTGAGCAGCAGTGGCTGAGCCTGGGCCCACGGGACAGCCCAGGGCCTCTCCACCCCAGCCCCGATGCTCGGTCCCCCTCCGCCGGGTGGGAATGAACGCGCTGAGCTGCCAACAGCTCCCCTGAGCCAGCTCGGCTCGGACAGAAACCAAAACCCTTCCCGAGAGCCGTCATCTGTCAAGCTTGGGTTACTGTCTGGCACCTCGAGTGGCCAGGCTGAGGTTTGTCACTCATGGGAACGGGAGCGCTCCCAAAGCCACCCTGAGCTCCATCTCCCGGGGTGAGGCACGGCTGGAGCAGCACCCACAGGCACAGGCAGGCCCAGCTCCCAGAAATGTGGGACAAAACAGAGGGGACCCTCTGTCTCTGGAGAGTCCCCCTCCCTGGGGCTTTTGTCCGTGCTGTGGGATCTCTGGGATCTGCCCGCAGGATAATGTGATTCCCCAGCTCCCAGGAGGATGCTCTCTCCAAGGAGGGTGTTGTCCCCCGGGCAGGGGTCCCGTTTTCCTTGCTGCCACAGGGATATGGGGTCAGGGGGTGAATACACAGCTGCAGCCACTGGCAGTGCCTGGGAGGAGGAGGCCGTGGGATCCTGGCAGAGAGGAGGGAAGGCAGCGCCGAGCCAGTGGTGGGGAAAGGACAAAAGGAGAGAGTGATGCAGACTCCAGAGGGAAATCCTGCAGGAGTGGTCTTCAGAGAGGTGTTTTTGGTACAGTGGCGCTGCGGTGGGGCTGCTGCTGGGTTTGGGGAGGGATGATCAGCCCTGGGTTGTGCCCAGCTCTGTGCCGGGCTCCGGCTGCAGCCACAGGGTCCCTTCGGAAGTGGGGCTGGCTGGGGCTGGTTTAACAATTCCCCTGGCCCTGCTCCAGAGGCGATTGGGAAATGATCTGGGGTTAAAACAACACAACACGTTCCTGAACGCTGTTTATGAAGAGGAGCCCGGCGCAGCCCGACCTCACAGGAGGCTGAATTAGCAGGGACCGGGCACGGGAGCGGCATCACTTGAAGCCGGGTCTGCCCTGGGGGAAGCACAGCCTGAGCTGGTTTAAAACCGCCTCGCTTTCACCCCTGGCTATGGGGAAGCACGGCCAAGTTTCCTGGCTCCCCGGGGCACCGATGGAAGCCGAGCTGAGGCTGTTTGCATCCCGGGTCCTTCTGGGCTGTGCAGTTTTAATCCAGATTTGAAAAGCCTTTGACTCTTCGCTGGGCTGGTTGCGTTATCAGCCCTGTGCATTTTGGGTAACCTTTGCTCTGAATGAGCAAATGCTTTCAGTATCTGCTTGTGCTGTATGAGGTTTTAACACTGAAGTGGCTGATCGCTCCTGGGTCAGAAATGCAGGAAAGCTTACAGGAAAATATCCTGGAGGATCACCTGGAGCTTTGGGGTGCTCAGCCCCACCACGTGCCCTCCTTTTGAGCTGCAGGGTTCTGGTTTTAGATAAACACGAACGATTTGATGAGACCAAGCCCTTGGGGACTGGGATGAGGATTTTGGCAATCTGAAAAGCATTCTCTCAACCCGCAGCAGTTCAGAGCTGCCCCGAGGTGGTCAGACTGGACAAGGAACACCAAGGTGTGGGGCAGAGAGAGGAGAGAGGTCTTGGAAAGCACCACAGTCCCGGAGCAGCAGCCGAGGGAAGCGCTGCTGAGATCAGTACCAGATAAGAGGGAAACCACAAGGGCAGGGTCTAAGTGGGTAAATTGTTCCCGAGCGGATTCCCCTCGACTCTAAATAAACACTGACACTTCAGGAGCACCTTGGAGCTGAGCTGGGGGGGCAGAGCGGGGGCTGGGGGCTCTGTGCTATCCCCGATAACCCAGGGATTGTAGGGTGAGCTCTCCCATCGGCTCCTGCCTTTGGATGGCATCTGGATGAATTACAGGATGCAAACAATTCATTTCAAAGGATTCACAATCTCAGGAGACTGGGTTTGGATGGTGCAATTAAACAAAGCAAGCTGATGACAGGCTGGCATCATCTCCCAGAGTGAAATAAAGAGTTCACTTCTTGACTTTTCCCTTCTCAAAAAAATGGAAAAAAAGATACGGAGCTCTTTCCAATCTGAATCTTATCTGCAAACTTTCTGCGCAACACCTGATTTGCAGAGAAAATCTCATGGTAAAATCCAAATTAAATCCTGGTCAAAGCTTTTGCTGGATGTCTTAAGCTGCGCCAGGGGAAGTTTAGGTGAGACATTAGAAAAACTTCATTACAGAAAGAGGGTTGGGCATTGGAATGGGATGCACAGGGAAGTGGTGGAGGTTAAGAAAAGGCTGGATGTGGCATCGAGTGCATGGTTTAGCTGACACGGTGGCGTTAGGTCATAGGTTGGACTCGATGATCTCCAAGGTCTTTTCCAAGCTCGTTTATTCTGTGCTCGTCAGTGCCATCCCTTCCCTGGTCACCCCAGCACCTGGATGTGGGTGCAGAGTGCTGGCAGTCAGTGCAGGACAGAGCAGGGGACAGCTCTGCCCACGCCACAGAGCAGCCCTGGAGTGAGATCCCCCCGGAGCTCCCATCCCAGCGCTCAGAGCTGGCTCCTGAGGCAGACTCCTGGTGAGGCTGAAGGCTGATCCTGAGACAGCTCCCAGAGGTGCTTCGCGTGGCAGAAGACCCCGCTCCAGTCTCAGGGCAGAGCTGCCCCCTCCCAGCACTCCGGAGGAAGCGAGGGCAATTTACAGCCCATTTCCAGGCGCTTTGAGTCCAGCCGTGTGTGCTGCACCAGGGCACGGCCGGCTTTGTGCTCCCCATCCTGTATTGAGTAAGACTGCTTTTGTCTTGGGAGAAAATGCCTTGGGTGAGAGGCTGCCACAAAACCCAACATTTCAATGCAGCACAACGGGCCCGTAGGTTCCTCCTTCACCCCCACCGCCTGTTGATGGACCCTCAGCTGCCTGGTGGCTCTGAAGGAGCCATTGCAGGTCACTGGACATGTCCCCGAGGATTCCAGGAAGGAACACACAGCTCCGTTGGACCTCGAGGGCTGCCAGCAGCTGTTTGCCACGTGTGCTGCCTGGCAGTGGGGAGAGCTTCACTGCCCAGAGATTGTTCAAATTTGGCTCAAAATCCGAATATCTGGGAGCTGTAAATCTCCCAGGAACAAGTCTTGCTGTTGCTCCTCCGATGCTTCCTGTGGGGCCAGAAATGCCACGTGTACAGCCAGGAAATACCTCGGGAGATTCTGGTGCTCCAGTCCAGGCTGGAACCAGTAAATGCGGAAACAGTTACGGAAATCTCTCCCTCCATGAAATCAATCCAAACCTAGGTCAGACCCCAGTGCGACAGGTTCACGTGGCAGGTTAAATTCCAAGGTGTCCGTGGCTGTTGGGATCAGCTCCCGTGGCTCGTAGGACTGCGAGATGGACAGGCAGCCACAGGGCACGGTTGGCAGCACTGCTGGGTAATCTCCAAAGAGATCTGGTGCTGTTGGGAAGAGTTTTGGTCTCACCCCGCTGGACAAAGTTGATAATTCTGAGTGTTGACAATTAACCCTCAGCAGCTGATCTGACAGGACTTGTTCTTTCCTCTTTGGGGTTTGATCTGTGAACAGCTCTGGGCTTTCTCCCTGGATCCGCTCTCAAAACCAGACACCGCATTTCGGGATTTGGCCGTGCCAAGCTGTCCATCTGCTGCCCACTTTGGATGGGCACTATTTCATCTGGCTGGGGGTGCTGATGGACAGCTGGTTCACCACGGACATGCCTGGTTTGCCCCTATTGTCTGCTGGGGTGAGGGCAATCCCCAAAACATTCACGGGTTCAATCTGCCAAGCTCTACTGTTAAGCATTTGCTTCTCCTCCCCACTGCCCAGCATCTGCTGGAAGTTCTCCCTTGCTGCTGGTGGGCCTGACCATGACCATGGCACGGCTCCCTTGGAGCCTGATGGATGGAGGTGAATCTCAGGCAGGGATCAGGGTGGCACTGCCACACTCAGCACCTGAGAATCCACCATCAGGGCAGGAATCCCCTGCCCTCTCTCTACAGGCCTGGTTTTGGACTTGGTTTGGGCAATGAAAATCAGATTTTCAGGGAATTCAGCTGTGAAACTTTATCAGCTTTAACCAAATGTCCCCCTTTTTCAGTGGCTGAGAAACACAGCCAAACTTGAGCTTCTTAGAGACAGCAACAGACACATGCCTAGCAGAGAGCAGTGTTCTTCTTTTTAAGCCTTGGCTTCAAACATAAGGACAATAGATTTTCTTTAAAGAAATAATTCCCCAAATTTGTTGGGGTTGGCACAGCCCAGGATTTTTCACTCGCCTTGTTTCTCATTTCCAGCTGAATCATTTTAGCAGGGACTTTTCTAGAAACGCTCAGCCTGACTCAGACACCCAGCCTCAAACATTTCAGCCCAAACACCGAATCTGGCTCTTCTTATGGAAAAGAGAATGAGGGTCTCATCCTTGGAAATCCCAGGCGGGTGTCAATGTGCTGTTACCAACTTCAGTGTCACAGAGAGTTGTTACTTCGCAGAACCAACGCTGACAGAACGACATCTCCAGGGCCTCTCTGTCCCTGAGGCATGCGGGGATTTGGGAACTGCCGAAGTGGGAAGTGAAGGGCACTTGGTTTGTGCAGCCTCCCCAGGGAGGTCCTGAGTCACTCTGATGACATCTCGTCCAGAGCTTTTCCACAGAATTGTCATTCCTGAGGATTTTCAGGCATGGAAAAGTGTTCTGATCCCCAATGCCTTTTTGTGCCGAGGAGGAGATGTCTGCAGTGTGTTCCTCCCCAGGGTCCTGCTCTCCTGCCTCTCCTACATTGGCAGTTTGGCCATTCCTTGCTCTCACGGGGGGAGCAGGGTCAGAGGCATTTGGCCTCATGAGGAGTAATCAGAGTGTGAGGGGCTCCCCAAAAAGCTCTCACCCCAGCAGGGGTGTCCCAGCCACGCTGGGGCTCTGCCTTTCCTTCCCTCTCCCCCCCATCCCCACCGGCTGTTGCTGCAGGCCAGGTCTGTGGCTGTGGCCCCGTGGGTGATGCCAGCCACAGCAGCATTTTTTGTGGTGTGTCCACACACTTCCCTCGTCCTTTAGCTCTGACTGGCAGGAAAACCTGGGCCTGGCGCAGACCTCGTGTCTGCCCCTCGCAGCCACAACACCCCCGTGGATTTCCCCTTGCCTGAGCCAACCCAACCAACTTCCGAGCCTCCTCCTTACTCACACTCAGCAGCTCACGCAGATGAATTTCCCCGAGCAAACATTTTTGTTTGGTGGTGGCCAGCTGGGGCTGCGGTGGGTGGCACTGGGCCGCATGGGAGGGCACGGGGGTGCCTGCCCTGCGAGCAGATCTGGATCTGACCCCTAAATCCTGATGGATCCAAGCTCTTGGGGCCACATGTGGTGACTCCACTCTGCAGGACTTTGCCACTTGCCACTTTGGTGTTCATCCTTGCTTGGCCATTCTGCTGCAGCAGGTACAGATAGAAACCCTCTCCTAGCTTGGGATCATCCAAACCCCCAGGAGAGACCCCTGCAAGGCCACACCTGGAATCGCTCACCGGGCACAGCCCTGGCAGCCTGTGCTGGACTGGTGTGGCCCAGTGACCTGTACTGGTGTGAGAGCTCATCCACCACATCCAAGTTCTTGCCCAGCTGCTCCAAAACCTCAAACCAGTTGGCAGTGCCTTGAAGGGACACTGTAGGGAACCAGGGACACCCTCCTGCTGTGTCCATGGAGGATTTCTCTCTACCTCCCAGTCCAGACAGGTCTCCACTGCCTCTGGCTGTCACCTCTGTTGTCCCTGTGGGTGTTTCCTTGACCATTATGGTCCTCAAAAATAACATCCCTGAAGATGTCTCTAGGGATTCCCTGGGAGCAAAGTCCCCCCAAGAGGGGCACGGGCAGGGTGTCCCTCTCAAGGACCAGGGCCCTGCACATCAGGATTTCTCCTGTGGATAAGAAATAATGGCTCAGGCTGAGCTAGCACTTTTCTGGGGAAAAAACTTGTTTGGGAAAAGGATAATTTTAAGGAGACTGAGACTGTTCATAAATTCAAGTCAAATTTAGAGATTACTTTCAGCCTCTGGATTCTTCCATCCTCCCCTTTTCCTTCCCCCCTACCCCGAATTATTGTTTGCAAAAATTAAAACAAAATGTTTTGGGGTTTTCGTTTGTTTAAAAAGCAATTTGCATTTTGAAAATTGCCAAAATATAAGCTTTGGGAGGGTGGGGTCTTTTGAAAGAGCAGAATTGTCATTGCTGAATGAAAACCAGGGAGAGGAATTCGTCCTGGGAGACGCAGGGCGCTGGGATGCGGGGCCCGGGGGACGTGGTGGCAGCACAAAGACCACAACCACAGCTGCCAGTGCACAGCCCCAGCCTGCTCCTCCATCCGTGTCCCTCCTTTCCTTCTCCCACATGGAAAATCCTGCCCACCTTGACCTCTTTGAGGAATTCATTTGAACAAGTCACTGGTTTTAACGTGGAGAAGATTCCGTGGTGCTTTCTCCACCCAGCTCCAAACCACAGCTTTCCTCTTTCCCTCTCCAACCTTTTCCAGGTTTCGGAACATCTGTGTTTAAATGAAGTCTGGTTATCCAGCCCTGAGCCTGGCAGCTCAGGTAGAGATGCTCTGATGAAGCTCTGCACATCTGTGTGCAATAAAGTCAGGGAACAAAAGGCTTGTGAGGTCCTTGGCAGAGTAAGAGAAAGAAGAGAGCGGGAGACAGCAGGACTGGGCTTAGTGGAGCAACCGGAGCCAAAACCTTTCATCGCAGAGCCCTCAGCACCTGGCTTGTGTTTTGCTCATACCTGGGTCTGCAGGGGTGCAGGGGCGTCTTCTCCACCAGGTGCAAAGCAAAGCTTGAGGAATGGACATGATGCCAGTCCTGGGAGGTGATTTTTATTACAGCCCTCAAAGGCGTTCATAGAAAGAAAAAACGGGTTGCTAAAGAGCCACTTGAATTCAGGGAAATTCAAACCAAGAAGCAGTGGCTGAAAATTAAAGCCAGGCCAAGTCATGCTAGGAACAAGGCAAAAGGCTTCAGCACAGCAGGGGATTAACCTCGGCCCGAGGCAGTGCAAGGGCGGGAGCCCCGTTTCCTGAGTGCCTCCATCCAGGGAAAACGTGGCCAGGGAGCCACAAGCCCTGGGGACATGCACGGATCCGGAGCTGGCATCCAAAACCACCCGACCTGCTGCTGGGGCCAGCCATGTGCCCAGGCACTGCCCACACTCTGCATCCCTGCATCCCTGTGTGCTGCTCTCAGGAGCAATGGGATGGGTATTTCCCTTCAGTCCCTCCATCCCTGTGTGCTGCTCCCAGGAGCAATGGGATGGGTGTTTCCCTTCAGTCCCTCCATCCCTGTGTGCTGCTCTCAGGAGCAATGGGATGGGTGTTTTCCTTCAGTCCCTCCATCCCTGTGTGCTGCTCTCAGGAGCAATGGGATGGGTGTTTCCCTTCAGTCCCTCCATCCCTGTGTGCTGCTCCCAGGAGCAATGGGATGGGTGTTTTCCTTCAGCCACACCAAGCCTCTCCCACTGGGCACCTGCAAACACACCAGGCTATAGATGGAGCTGCCAGCTTGCCCTGGCTGGTGGCCAGCGGTGCACAGCACTGGCCACTCCGGCCAGGCACTCAGGGTGGACACAGGACACAGTAATTGCAATCAAAGCCACACTCCCTGAGTTTGGCCCCGTCTGTCTGCAGAAACAGGTGGATCAGGAGGGGGGGATGACAGAAAAGCAGCCAGCTCTGTGGGGTTGGGAGGGAATTGGTGCCCAGCTGCTTCCTCGGTGCCCTGGGAGCAGAAGGAGGAGACAGAACCAAGGCTGAGTGGATGGAGCCAAAAGCAGCTGAGAGGTCACAGTGGAGGGGTGGCTGTCACTCCCTGGATGCCTGCGGGGAGCTCGAGGGAGGCTGTGCTGGTCATGGAGTGGGGCTGGACCAGACCACGCCTTCTCCAGCTCATTCACTGCCTCCCTGGAGGCTTTATCCCCCGAGGCATCCGCAATATTTTGGTCACTGACTCTGGATGAGGACAGGGATGGCTGTTTTGGGGAGCTCCTTGCAGCTTCTTGTGTGGTTCAGCTTCTTCCCTTCTTCAGGATTTTCCCATCCCTGGAACACCAAGGAAAATTGATCCTGGGAGCAGAGTGGGAGTTGCTCTGCACACTCCACTTATTCCTCCACATTCCTGTGCAGCTCTGCTCTGGTGGCACCAGTGGAAATGTTAGCAAAGAACTTGAGAAAATCCCCGGAGTTCTGTTTTCCTGGCTTTGCAAAAACAGTTCTGCTTATCAAGCAACCCAAAGAAATGTGAAGATTTTCACTCGCGCTTCGTGTGGGCTCAGCTTTGAATTTTAAAAAGGGATTTGCCAATGCAATCTTGCAAAATACTCCAGTGCCAAGTCCAGCTCTCCTAAAATACAAGTTTTAGGAGGAGGTGAGCTTTCATTCTCTTGGGAAAACATGCATTTCTGACAGATTTGAGGGAGAACTAAGGCTTCTGTGAGGCCATGCCACTCCCTGGAGAAATGTCCCCTCGTGTTGATCAACAGGGATCAAATCCTGTGGTTTGTGGCACCAAAGGCAGAGCTGCTCGTGACCCTCGAGGCTTTGAACGATGGAGTTGTGCCCATGTGGTCACAACCTACAACAGCCCTCAGATTGAGGAATTTAAATCTTTTTTCCTCTGCTTGAGCCGAGTCCTGAGGTTGTGCCATGGATACAGGTGCTGCCTTGGGGGTTTGGTGTGGCCAGGAGATCATTCCCTGTGTCCCAGCCCTGGTCTGTGCCCGGGGGAAGGCTCTGCCCTGAGAGTAGGAACCAGCCCTGAGTCCTGCACCTCCAGGAAGAGCGTTTAACCTCAGCATTTCGGTCACCTCTGTAAAACAAGAGGAATTTAAAACCCCCACCTGCTTTGAAAAAGCTTCTCTCGTGTGTTCTGCAGGGCAGGAATCTCCTCTAAAATCCTTTCTGTGGTGGAGCCGTGGTGGGGGCTGGGGCTGCTCAGCACGTGTGGGACGAGGAGAAAGCAGAGCTGAGCGGCTGCTCCAGCAGGACACAGCAGGCTGCTCTTCCTGAGCTTTCCACGGAAGGGGACAACCCACGAGGGAGGACACACAAGTGCCTGGTGCGTGCTCCAGTGCTGCTTTTGCCGCTAAAAGTGCAGCTTCAGCACATGTGGGACCGGGCCAGATCTGAAACACAGCCTTTCCCTCTGGAGGCAGGAGCGGTGTCTCCGGGCTCCCTCATGGCTCTGTCCTGTTGGGGAGATGACAAAAGCTCCTGCAGGCTGCTGGGCTCATCCCAGGAGGGCCAAACCGCGGCTCAAAGCCGTGGCCCAGCTCCGTGGCAGGAATCTCACTCCCTCACGCCTGGCAAAGCGCTCCCGGGCCGCTCTTGTCACCATCAGCACGTCGGTGCCTGCTGCTCCTGCTCTGCCACCCTTGGTGGGGACGTGAGGTTTGGCCTCTCCACGTCAGCCGGAGGAATTCCAAGGGCAGAGCACGGAGAGAGCGGCTCCGTCCCGCTGGGTGCATGGGGACGGCGGGTTCCGCTCTCCCCTGTGCTGTCACGGCGCGTGTCAGCTGGGGATTGTTCCTGAGAAATACTCCGGAGCTGCACTGTCATTTTCTGGGCTGAAACTTGATAATTGAGCAAATACAGCGTGGCTTTGTGCTGGGAGAGCACCATAAGGTAAACAGGAAGGAATGAGGGATTAAGATGTCTCTGCTCTGAGGCAAGGTGACAAGCCCGGAGCTGTGACACCTCCGTGCCGAGGCGAGGGGCCCAGCTGTGGGCTGGCATGGCACAGCTGCATTGTTCAGGGGTGAAGAGCAAACAAAAGCCACAGGAAAAGAAAACAAGCTATAAAATACTCAGCAAAGCACAGAGCCCCAGCAACTGCCTCCTGATGGCCCCGTGACAGCTCTGGGGAGCGGCAGGCGAGGGGTCGAGCTTTTGAAGTTCTGAAGTTGTCCTTTGCAAAGGCCCCCTGTTAAAATAGGCCCGGTGTTGACTTTAGGCTGCATATGGTGGAGGAATTGGACATCTCAGTCACAGCAATCAAAGCAGGGGAGCATTTTTTGGAGTTTGGCTAACTGTGTGTCAGGCCAGGCCTGTCCCAGGCAGGATGGGGGCTGCAGGGGCAGAAATGAGGATTATCAGCATGGTCAGGGCTGCAGATGAGTGACAGAGCCTGTGGTGTGGAAAGCTGAGGGAGAAACCAGCAAGGAAGGGCTTGGAATGGTGTTTGGAGCTCAGACACGTGTTAGAACTGGTCAGAGTGGGAATACTGGGAAGGTCGAGCAGGTGATGGAAACCCCTTCCCACAGGGCAGAGGGGGTTCCTGAGGTGCTGGGAAGTGGGGGTTTCGCAGCAGTTTGGGGACCTTTGCACTGAGCAGTAACAACACAAAGTGAGGGTGGATGAGAAGGGAGATGAGCGGTGCTTCCATGGGGGAAGTGTTTGTGGCAAAGCTGAAGGTGCCACAGGGGTTTGTGTGCTCCGTTCTCTAACCAGGGACAGGCCCCTGCCCTCACAGCCCACCTGCAACCCGCACTGCGAGCAGGCAGAGGCAATGCCATATTTACTGCAAGTCAGGACACTGAAATTTGGTCTTGGCAACCTCATTTTCCCCTCCAAAGAGCTGGGTTCACCTCCCAGCACAGGCCAGGAAGGGATGTGGGTGAGCAGCTGGCTTCCCACAGCCAGAGGTGCCACCAGGGCCTGGCATCCTGTGACCCCCCAGCCTGACAGGGCACCCCCAGAGGGGCTGGCAGCAGCTCCCCGGGGTCGGCACCTCCCTGGTCGGGCACAGATGGTGACCATGTCCCCTCTTTGCCTCTCTCAGCCTGCAACTGCAACCTGCACGCGCGGCGCTGCCGCTTCAACATGGAGCTGTATAAGCTGTCGGGGCGCAAGAGCGGCGGCGTCTGCCTCAACTGCCGGCACAACACGGCGGGCAGGCACTGCCACTACTGCAAGGAGGGCTTCTACCGCGACCTCAGCAAGCCCATCTCCCACCGCAAGGCCTGCAAAGGTACGGGATCCGGGAGCGGGGAGCGGGCATGGGACGGTGGGAACGCACAGCTCCTCCTTCCCCAGCCCCTCCCTGCAGCTCCGGCTCCGCAGCTCTTCCTCTCGCCAAACCCCTCCCGCTCCTCCCGCTCCTCCCGCTCCCAAACCGGTTTGGAATTGCTTTTTTTGCTGTTTGGAATGACTTCTCATGCCCCCACACTCCCTGCTGTCACCTCTGCAGCCTCCTGGTGAGGACAAGGCCACCCACATCCCCTGCCATCACCTCTCCCTGGTCTCCCCAGCCTCCTGCTGAGGACGAGGCCATGGAAATAGAAGCCCTCACTGCTGCTGATGCCTTCAAATTATTTCAGTGTTTATCACTTATAAATTGTGCTTCATCTGCTCCTACCTGGCCATTGCTCTGTAAGGGCAGAGGGGCACAAAATCCCAGCTATGGGTGAGGTGTAGAATTTAAATCAGCCTCCTCCCAGCCCCGTCTCCAGCTCCCACCCTTCAGGCAGAGCTGAGCCCACGCAGAGAACTTGTCACTCCTCCAGACGAGGAGAGAACAGAAAAAGGGGAAACGAGTTTATTTTGAGCTCGGAGTATTTTGAGGTTTCCTCGTGTGGCCGTGGAGGCGAGCTGGGCTCCAGCTGGGGCGGGAGCAGCAAGAAGAGCAAATGCTGCAAATGAACCTTTTTAACTCTCAGCTGCTGCTGAAGAGATGGAAATCCTGAACCTGAGGTGCAGCAAAGGAATCAAACAAACATTCAAAGCCAGGTTAGAAAATGCTGGGGTTTCCCACACAAATCCTCAGCTCTTTTCTCTCTAAAGATTCATTTCAATGAGAAATGGAAAGCTTTTTGGATTCAAATGGGTATTTTTGGCTGGGAAGTTTTGTGTCTCCAGCATTTTCAATTTTTTGGTTTGTTTTTTTTTCCCTACTGAAAACAGACACTTTTTGCCATAGCAGATCCCTTTTTCAGACAGTTCTATTCCTCTTTTTTTACTTTGAAAAAACGATTCCAATGAGGGCTCGCAGCAAAGGCTCCATGAAAGAGCTGCCAGAGGCATTTTTTTATTAATTCAACTCCATTAATTCAGCCTAACAGACACATCCAGCTACGCTGCCTCTCCTCTCCCTTGCATTCCTCATCTCCCACTCCATCCCATGCACGAGGTGCCTCAGCTCACAACACATCAAACATCAGCAAATTAAAGAGGCTGGAGTTGCATTGTTTGAAATTGTTGGTTTGGGTAATTATGCAAAAATATAACATTGCAGAAATGCTTGCACAATGTCTCCTTCTTTTTAACTTGGAGAAAAGGAGAATTCCACAAACTTCTGCACGTGTTGCAGAGCACGGGGGAGGCTCAGGCAGCAAAAGGTGAGCAGAAAGCAGAGCTGGACAACACCCCCTGCCCAGCTCAGGGCTGCTGGTGTTTCCAACAGCCAAACCTTTAATAATTGTTATAGAAAAGATTTTTCCAACCATCTGAAGTTCAGATCAGCAGTGCAGGTAAAAGCACGAGAAGCTGAGGTTTAAGGATGGTTTTCCCTGATGGATAACAGTGACCCAGCCATGCCAGGTGCTTTGCTCTGTGTTTGCTTCCAGGGCTTTCCTTGCAAAATTGATAAAAGCCTGGAAGTTGTCAGTGGCCAGAGATGCCCTGGGACAGAGCCACAGCAGGCAGGCCGTGGCACGGAGGCTGCAAACCACAGGCGAAGGAATTGATGACAGATGGAGCAGGGATATTGCACGGAGTGGCAGCGCTGGGTGTGTGCCAGAGCCTGCCAGGCTGCAGCTGGGCATGGAGCTGGGCATGGAGCTGGGCATGGAGCTGGGCATGGAGGACGTGGCTGCTGCAGGTGGGTGGTCAGGCAAGCCCAGGGACACCAAGCCAGGGCTCCCCGGCACTCCGAAGTCGGGCTGCAGATGATCCCTGCCCCAGCCACGGATCCTGGGCTGGAGGAGTCCTGCTGCTCCTCATCCAGGGGGATGGATGGGCTCATCCCTGTGGGCAGGGGAGCAGGATGCCCTTTGTCATGGGGCACAGGGACATCCAACCCCTAGTCCTGGGCACAACCCTGGTGAGGCGACTGTCCCAAGAAAAACAAAACTCGGGGTATGAGAAATTTTCACGTTCATTTTTCCAGACTCAGACAAGGATGAATTGTCCCTCTTTTCTCCCTGGCTTTTGAGAAATCACCAAGAGCTTCCAGCACGCTGAAGTCCTGCTTCCAGTTCCTTCTGCTTTCCCTCTGCTCCAAATGATGTTGCAAGTGAAATTCCACATCTGGGTCCTGCAAACCCTCGTCCACCCCGCTCTGTCACGGGCCGCTGTAAATCAGGGCCCTGGTGTTGGTTCTTTTGATTAAATTCCCTCCTGATATTTGCCAGATTATTGGCACTAATGTAATTCCACTGGAGTAGAGCCTGCAGGGTTTTATAGCCTGGCTGTAAAACAGCTCTGCACTTCGGGAGAGGCTTTGCACACTTTTCGATGAAAAGATGACAAACAAGACGTGCTCTGAATGCTCTTGTGCTGAGGCTGCCAGCGCAAACCCCTCCTGCAGGGGCAGGATTTGACACCTGGAGAGGTCACATTCATCAGGGCTCATTGTTTTGGGAGGAAATGGGATTGTCGGTGTGCCTGCTGCTGCTGCAGCCTGGGGAGTTTTCCGGCTGTGCTGGAGGATTTAATGCCTTGTGCAAACCCCAAAAAGCACTCCCAGCCTCCCTGCCCGGCCTGGCCTGCACCCACCGAGGGTCAACTTGACATTTGCATTTTGGAGGCAATTTGGGTTGGAGCAGAGGGAGGTGAGATGTGTCCCCATGGGCCCGGCCTCCCGTCCTTGATTCCATGGATGCAGATACAGGGTGTTTTCCCACCCAGCCGCAGGCATTGAGTGGGGGGAACCCGAACCGCTGTGGCTCCCGGTGCTGCCGGGAGAGCCGAGCAGAGTCCCCGGTGACAGGGACGGTGGCACCAGTCCCCGTCTCTCTCCACTGACTATAGAGGGAGCTGCGTGACCAGCTTAGAGCCGAGAGCTCATTCCCTGGAGGCTGGGCCAGGGGAGATGGAACCTCTCTCTTCCTGCTGCTGGATCCCGCTGGGAAGTTGGGGTGCACGAGGTGGCGGGGGGGGGACACCCACGTCAGACAGCAGAGCCTGAGGATGGTGTCAGTGCCCCAGAGGTGTCCACAGCAGAGCCTGAGGATGGTGTCACTGCCCCTGAGGTGTCCCACTGCTGGTGTCCCAGTGTAGGACGGGGACAGCGGTCTGTCCATGGTTCCAGTCGTGGTCAGCGTCCCTCCAGCCTTGGAGATGGCCCCTGTCACCACGGTCCCCAACCCACAGCTGGGTGGGGCAGACAAGCTCGCAGCTGAAGCATCCCGGAGACATCGGGATGGCCTGGCTGGATCCCCCATACCAGGGCTCCGGGGCCAGCAGGGCCCGCAGTGGTGGCTCCTGCAGGGCTCTGTCCCCAGCCTTTCCTCACTGCAGGGCTCTGCTGGGACCAGCACAGCTCTGCCCTCAGGAGGGGCTGAGGTGCAGCCTGAGGGAGCTGTTCCCCTCTCCAGAGCTGCCTCATTTGGATGCCCATCTCTCGTCCAGCTCAGTTGTGGCTGTAAGGAAAAGTCCAAGGCAATACTTTCCAGGAATTCACCCCAGGGAGTTGTCCTTAATGGCTAAACTTCCTTCCCTTCCTTTCCTCCTTTTCCTCCTCTTTGGGTTCCAGCTGGAGCCACTGTTGAGATAAGAGAGGAGCCAGCTCGTGGTGCTGGCAGGGCTTGGGTTGGGCTCTTGTGTGAGGGCTTGGTCACCTCGGAGAAATCACATCCCTGGAGAAATTCCAAACTTCCCAGGCATCAATCTGCCAAGCACAGACTTTAATTTCTCCCCAGGACTGTGGAGATTCTCTTCCACTGCCACGGGAATGATTTCCTAGTTGCATTTCCATCCTGAATTTGTCAGTGGCTGTACCTGGGCTACCCCTTCCCCACGACCCTGTAATTCCTTATATCGATATTATTGCAAGCCCTGAGAGCTGATTTATGGCTCCCGCCTCTAAAAGCTGTCATCACAACCCCCAGACACAGACAAACCATCGGAGAAGGATTCTGGAAATGCAGCTTTAAGCTGTCCATGCTCACGGGTCACTGTGGGAGTGTCCTGGGGCAGCACAGGAGGTTCGAGTGCCACCAAGTGCCACCTCCTCCGTGGCACCCCCAGGACCCAGGGCAGAGCTGCACCATTCACCCACCTGGGCTGGGAGGCTCCCAGAGAAGAGAAGGGACATGAGCATTACTGAAACTCTTCAGCTGTTCTGAGTTTGCGGAATGAAACCATGGAAAAGCAGGGATTTTTGTTCAGATGAAGACTTGAGCTCAACGCAAGGCATCTCCCTGGCCATGCCAGCTTTTTAAAAATCCATTAAAATCCACATTTTAATGATGGATGAGCAGACACATCAAATTAGGCAGCTGCCTCCGTGTGAGGCAAAATGGGCAGAGTTTGCTGAGTTGTGGAATTCAGGGAAAGACGCTGCTGAATCCAAGGAGTCGTGGGGAGGATGGAAGAGGCTGCTCCAGAGCCTCTCAGAAAGACCTGGAGTCTCCATTGCCATCTGGAAACCACCTCAGCACCTTCAGAGGAGAGACACAGCTCACAGCTGAGTCCCAAATCCATGGCAGCCACGTGGGTGATCCGGCTGAACAGGAAAATGTAGACAGCACTGATTCCCTGACAAGAGCCGGCTCTGCATTCCTGAAAAATCACATCCTGGCAATGCTGGTGCCCAGGAGGAGTTTAGTGGATGAACTGGGCTGACCACCTTCCAAACTGGGGTTTGGGTTTCCAGCAGAGAAACATCCAGCAGCAATCCCGGAGGGCAGGCTGGGACTGTGGTTTGTCAGAAGTGGCGACACAATAGAGGGGAATTCGCACCCTGTTAAGAAAATAAAACCAGACTAAAGCCCAGCTCTCCACCGCTGGTCTCAGACTGAGGACAAAAGTTGCTAAATTCA
The DNA here is from genome assembly GCA_013398055.1 of Ifrita kowaldi. Taxonomy (NCBI): domain Eukaryota; kingdom Metazoa; phylum Chordata; class Aves; order Passeriformes; family Cinclosomatidae; genus Ifrita; species Ifrita kowaldi. The sequence continues at coordinate 53,508 of VZRS01012872.1, forward strand.
CTTGCACGGCCAGACCTTTGGATATCTGCAAGACAGAGGAAAGAAAAGGAATAATTTGCCTTCCCCAGAAATGTTTTCCAATAATTGGGATAATTTCCTGCTTCAGACCAGTTGTCAGGAGTGGAAAGTCCTTCAGGCTCTCAGATCCTGAGAATTAAACCCCAGCTCAGTCCTGCTCATCCCCACACTCTGCTTTTCAGCGTACTACAATGAAAAGGGGTTTTTTTTCTGGTAGGAAAGGATTTCTTTTCCAGTTAAATAGATGCTTCTCAGAGCATCACAAGCCAGGGGCTGGGATTTGTGCTCCAGGAGTTCTCACTGGGATTTCTCCCTGCTCTTGGGGTGCTGGGGACTCTCCCCACTGTGGATCCTTGTGCCCCACGAGGGCTGTGCACACCAAAAGGATCCTTTTCTGCAGAGCTTTTCCAGCTTCTCCCTCTGCCTCCCTTCCCCACTGCCTCTCTTCCCGAGGCTTGTGGCAACGTCATTATCTCTGAGACTTCTGCTCCACTGCCAGATTTGGTTTTTATTATTAGTGGGAGAATGCACTTGTAGGAACCTCGTTTCCTCCAGAGCCAGGCTAAAAACACATCAGGAAGAGAAAAACTTTGCCACTATTTTTTTCCTTCAGTAACAGCATTCCCAACCCACTCCTCCTCGTGCAACATCTCCCATGAGAGCAGGGGGAGCTGGGTTCTGCTTTAGATCCACGAGGACACCGTGCCCCACTGAGCTGCTGCTCTTGCGCCTGCAGCTCTTGGACCACACTTGACATTTCTGATGGAAAAATGAAAGGGATCACATCCTCCACAATAAAACCCAAGTCCTACCAGCAAAGTGGGGTGAAGGAACCCACGATGCTTCATCTCAGCATCGCTGGCAGCTTCTCCAGCCCTGCTGGAATCACGTGGGAAGTTGCAGCTCTCAGTGGGCAGTGGAAGTTTGAACCACTTTGGAACAAGGGAATTTTCAAGCATTTTGGGAAGTGCTGCCATAATTGCCCCATTGTGTGTGTCACTGATGCCTGCCCACAGAGCTCCTGCCCAAAAAGTGGATTTGTGGCCGGGGTTCCAAGGCCCCTCCGGATTAGCGGCGACTCCGGCTCAGTGGAGGCTTTGTGGCCCTGTCTGTTCCTTGTTACGGAGGAGACAAAGCCAAGGTCTAATCTGTGAAATTTGGCCCAAACTGCAGGGCACCAAAGCCCTTGGCTCCCCCGAGTGCCAGTTCAGGAGGGGAAACGGGAGAGCCCTGAGAAGTGGCGCGGGAGGAGGGACAGCAGGAGACACCCAGAGATTGTTTGGCTCTGCCCGATAAAAGGAGGAATTCATGTTCTGCTGGCAAGAAACCTTTAAATCTCCAGGAGAATGTGCTGAGGGACACTGAGCGTGAACATGATCCTTTGGAGGGCTAAATCCAGCTCCCAGTGTCGCAGACAGGCTGCCGAGCTCGCGGCAAAGCAGCTAATGGTTAATATTTAAAGTCATTATTGGTATGCAGAGTTAGCACAGAGACATTTCAACCCCTGCTTCTGCTTTGCAAACCAGCTGGGGCCAGGCTGGGTGGGTGCACACCAAATTCCAGTTTCTCTTCCCCATAAATCCGTGGGATTTGCAGGACGTGCTGCCCGTGCTGGAGATGCTCTGGCAGTGCCTGTGGGCTCTCCCATCGCCACAGGATGTCCCCAGAGCCAGCACAAACCTCTCCTCAGCACTCAGGTGCACAGGTTCAGCTCAGACTTCCCTCATCCATGGACAAACAACTGGGATAGGGATCCAAAAGAAGGAGCCCTGCTTGTTTTGAAATGATTTCCCAAAGACAGGAGCCAAAGAGAAGCTGTAAGAACATCCTGTCCTTCTTGGGACCACTTCAAGGTCACCTCTGGGATGGATTTCAGCTACGGGGGACAACTGGACCCACCCCAGGAATTCTCACACCTTGAGTTCCCTGGTTAGATGTGCTCAGAGGGAGCAGGATTTAAAGCACCTGAGTTCCTAAAGACAGTGGAGAAGGAAAAAAACAACAACAAAATATCCTCACTTAAGTAATAATGTCAGAACCACCCCCATAAACACTAAACCATAAGGTTAAGTGAGACATGTTTGCCGCATCAGGATGTTTTATTGAGGCAACAGGAGAGTTCAAGCTGAATTTGTTTTGACATTTTGACAAGAAATCTGGGTTTGTTGCGTTGTTTTCCAGCAGAAGTTTTCTGTAGCCACATTTTTTCACTCCCATTGAAGTCTTCGGAGGAAAGAAGGGAAGCAACCAAAAGGAAGCAATTTTTGGCCATGATTCTGGAAAAGCATTTTAATGCCTGGTTAAATATAAATGTGCACCTAAGGCATGTTGGCTACCTGGGACTTGAATTTGTACTTAAAACTGAGTGTGATTCCTGAGTACAGGAGCCTTCATCAAGGATTATTGCAAATTAAGGGGTTTTTCCCAGTTTAATGCATTGTTGGGTTCCTGCTCAGTCCAGAGGCTGGATCTGGAGCCCTGTGATGTTTGTGATCCTGGCACATCCAGGGTGACAAGAGGCAATCTGCACACCCTGGGAAATGCAGCCTTTTTCTCTTGTCCAGGCAAAAGGATTTTTCATCCCTCTGAAAACGTCCCAAGGAAGCAGCTTCCCCGAAAGCAGGAAGATGCCAATTCTCCAAAAATGCAGATCTTTTCAGGTACCTTTTCCATAAAGGTCACACTTGAGGAGGGCTGAGCCTGGAGATTTATCCCTCTGTTTACCCTTCACCACACGTGTGTGGGGCAGGATTAGGGGCTGGAAATACCTCTGCCCGAACACCAGGGGTGCGAAAATATTTGCATTTTTGTCGTGCTGTTTGTCAACCTTCAGTGGGGCAGAACCATCTCAGCAAGTCCAACCAGCTGAACTGAAAAGCCGTGGGGTTTTTTTATCCCAAGCACGGCCCCGAGATGTCTCCAGGTGTTTTTTAGCCCCAAACCTGAGCTGGAGCACAGAAAGGCGGTGCTGGCTGGGCTGGGGTGGGCGATGCTCTGCCTCAGCAGGTTTGTACAGAAAATAGGGGCTGATTTGGAAGCTCCAGACAGAGCTATAAAAGCCCACGGCAGCCAGTTCTGCAGAGCCTGGCCCCGGGGGAAATCTCCTGGCTGCAGGCGGTGAGGAGCTGCCTGGCAGTGCTTATATCCGTATATATATTAATCCCAGCTAATGTAACTACAGATGTTCTCATTCAGAGCCCTATCTAATCCTGTTGGGCCCTTGCCATGGTGTCTCGTAGCAGGAGTTGTACGAGTTAATTACGTGCAGTGCAAGGCAGCGTTTCCTTTTATCACTGAAAAGGTTGCCTTTTCAGCGCCCTCAATGTCCCTTTGTCGCCGGGCTTTGAGGAGCAGTGAAGAGGAGCACCTGTCTGACCTTGCATTGCTGGCAGCCCTCCACCGTCTCTTGGCAAGGCGTCCCCAATCTTTTCCGTGGGTGCTCTCCGTGCCTTTCACTCCGGCTCCCAGCTGAGGACGTGCTATTGATTTCTATAGTGCCCTGATATGAATTCAGAGTTTCTCTCTCCCCCTTTCACAGCACAGCCTCCCATCTTGTGGCTCTTCTGAGCTCCGTTGCAATCAGCCAGATGTTTCATTGACTCCCAGATCTTTTCCTGGAGTGGATGCAGTTAATTGGGACCCTTCAGCGTGGATGAGCCATCCTGTTCCCTCCTTCCAATTATGCATCCTTCTGCGCTCCGAATTTTGGCTGCTCTCCCCTCATCCATTCGGCCACTTTGGGTCTGTCTCGCAGGGAGAGACGTGGTCTCCTCACATCTGGAGCAGCCACGCTCAAGGTGCTCACCTGGAAGCGCTCTCAGCTCCCTGCTTTCCAGGCCATGGTTGTTTCATAGGAAAAATCAGCTTCAGGGAGCAGAGGCACCCCCACTGCTGCCCTCCCCATGGATTCCTGCTCTTTGTTTTCTCCTCCACAGCCATGTTTTCAACCGAAAAATAACTCAATTTTTCACTAGGAATTCCTGGTCATCTCTGCCACAGACACTCAGCATAATTTTTCTTAAAGATTTTCTGAAAAAAACTAAATTTTGAGAGTTATTTCCCTTTCCCCTGATGCTCTGTGGGCTGACAGACTGCAGACTCCCCTTTTGCTTGCTCCAGCATCATCCCTGTTTGCTTCTCTTCCATCTCACTGTACCCTCTATGGAGTGATCCTTTCAAGCAAGGCATGAGGAAAAACCAGGTGTTATCCCCCTGCTCATCTTCAGGGGTGTCCCAGACACCCTCCCTTCCTGATCAGAGAGGTTCCCTCAGCTCTGGTGCCTCGGGAGCTCTGCTCAGTGCAGGGCACTGCTGGATTTCCACACCTCGGCGGGTGACGAACCAAATCCACAAATCCTTGCACCCAGGGAAGTTCAGAAATGAAAGCCCGGGAAGTTCAGGAATGCAGACCCGTTCTGTGAGTCCCCAGGAGCCCAGCGGAAGGCGACGATGCCAAAGGGGCGTTTGCACCAATCACCCCCTCGCTGAGATCCTGGTGCACACTTCCCTCAGTTTGGGGTTACAACCCAAAGGAATTTGAACTGGATTGGAAAAATCAGCATCAAGCACCACAGCCCGGCCCTCCATGGCCGGGGAAGGAGAAGAGCCCGTAATTGCTGGCTGCAAGTGTTTGCACTGGCCGGGGAACTGTAAATTACCTTTAATTGCTCCTAATTGCTGGCGCTGGTTCAGTTTCTCGAGGACAGGGACAGCAAATCCACATCTGCAGACACCGCCGAGAGCACCTCCTGCCTGCCCGCGCCGGGAGCGCTGAGCCGCTGCTGATTCCCGGCGTTTTGGGGAGTCAGACACGGCCAAACGGGCTCGGGCACGGAAGGAGCCCGAGCTCCGCTGCTCCCGGGGCCCCGGAGGGACGCTGGGGAGCGGTGACACAGAGCCCGTCCCTGCAACCAGAGAGGATTTTCCCCACGGCGCGGCAGAGCGAGCCGGCAGAGACCGGCCGGGATCTCATCCTGCTGAAATCCCGGCCCTCGGGCGGCTGAGTCCCAGACCCTCTGTCACTCGTGCCCTCTGCGACCTCGGGAACATCACACATGGGGACATGAGAGCCTCACAGGAGCCGGCCTGGGGACAGAGGAGACAACCTCAGACAAATAATGCTGTAAAAATAACCCCGGCAGCGCCGGCCGAGCCATTACCTCATGGGGGAAGGAAGCAGCAGCATCGCGATTTATTTATTTCTGTGCTGTCCAAAGAGAGCTCTGTGCTCTCAGCCCGGCCTCCAAGAGCCTGACTCTGGCAATCGTACTCAGCACCAAGGCTTCTTTCCCCTCTTTTCCCTCTCTCGCCTGAGGGTCCCACTGGAATGGGGGAGGATTCCTCCCAGGATGGGCTCTGCAGGCGATGCCTGGAAGCAGCCCCGGAGGGGACGCCTGAAACGTGAGGCGTGTTCGGCCCCATCCTCCTGCCCTTTGCCTCTTCTTGGGTAACACTTCCCTGATTTGCTTATTTTTCTATTAACTCCTGCCTCTCTGCTCTTTAACTCTTTTCTCTCCTGTTCCTCCTTCAGGCTTTCGTTTAATGTGTTTTTATTTCCTCTCCCCCAGCACTATCTGAGCCATCCCTTGGGGCTGCAGCGTGAAGGTTTTCCCACCTAAACATCCCTCTGCTCATCACCAGCCACGCTGATTTCACGTTAAAACTTTTCCAGTCTAAATTAGCTTTAGAAACGCAGATTTCTGCTGCGAGCAGGTTTGCAAGCAGCCATTTCCCAGGGGCAGCTCAGGGCAGGGGGGAGAGGCGGACTTTTAGTCAAAACCCCCGAATTAGAAGTGTTAGGAAAAAAGGAGAAAAGGAGCAAAAGCTTTGTTGGTTTCTCGAGGGTTTTTTTCTCCCTCATGTGAAAAATCATCGGGTTTTGGCAAGGCTCCGTCTCTTCCCACCCAGCACTGGTGGGGTCAGGGCTGGTGGCAGTTTGCTGGAGCTCTGGGATGTCCCGTGCAGGGAGAAGTTGGACATCCCAGAGCAGGGGTGCTCCAGGCACCATCCCAACCCTGCTGGGGAGGAGATCAGCTCGGGAGCTGCTGCCCAGTAAGGGTCAGACTGGGGCTGCTGGTGTGGGGAGCAGGATCGTGCTGGGGTGGCTTGCAGGGAACCTCCAGCCAAACACCTAACTTGGAATGGGATGCAGTCTGCTGCCCCCAACTGAGGCAGATTTAGGGTGTCTCAGAGCAAGGGGAGGTGAAGAACAAACCAAGCAGCATTGCAGGGTCCAGGAAAAGCCCTCGCGGGAGTGATGTGCCCAGTTTGGGGGGATTGAAGCCACTGGTGCCCACGGGGACACTCACCCTGGCCCTGACCCCCAGCCCAGCCCCCTCCAGGCAGTGGGACAGGTTTCCCCCAGCCCCTCTTCCTGGCAGGCAGCTCTCCTGAGGGGCAGGAGGAGAGGGGATCAGTGCTCCCCAGGGAGGGATTTGCCTGGCTCCGTCCCTGGGATGCTGCGGAAGAAAAGGAAAGCTTTCCTGCTCGCCTGCCTCTCCCTGCCACCGCTCAGCAGGGGCAGACCACAGTCTGGCACGGCGCTTGCAGCTCTTAGAAATCAGGGCTGTTAACAAATGTGTGAGGCCGTAATCCTTTTGGAGCAGTGATGATAACAAGCCCTGATGCTTTTTTTTTTCTTTTTTTATTTCTTTTTTTTTTTTTTTTTTGTTTTT